>CM050418.1:24207835-24321058 GCA_027564155.1 Gymnocypris eckloni scoliostomus | reverse complement strand
TGCTAATGATTTGAGACAGTTGGCAATTACGTAAGGCACACTTTTAAGGCCACTGTGGCATGGTGCAGCCGTCCCTGCAGTTCGCTGGCATGTAATGTGTGTTTAAGGAAGCTGGCCTCTAAACAACATGAGAACGACAACATACACCCAGGGGGGAAAAAAGGAAGAAAAGAGGGAATGCGAGTAAGAGACGAGCTGATGAGTCTGACCGACAGAAGATTGTGAAGAGCACATTTGCTCAGTCAGACTGAAATGCACACACAGATACGCAAATTAATTCTGTGTTTATGCTCCAAATAACTGAAAAAACACTGTAAAAAGAAAAACTGCATAGTTGGTACTCACCATCAAAAAGTCTTTCAAATGGACATAAATCTGGAGCAGTTCTGGAGAGTGAAAAAGATTTAGAATTAATGCCTAGCACCTACATAGATAGCACCTACAATAAAGCCTGAGCCATAGTGTTACCAAAAGCAAATGTGACATGAAATCACATTTGCTGACGTAATCACACCATTTTAGCTTGCTATTGCAAGTCTTTGTGTTTCATTTGACTCGTATCTGATAGTGAGAATTACATATGCAATGCTGTTCCAGGTGCGCTACAGAGCAAGTTTACTACAAAAAGTTGTATATATGGAACTGGTTTAGTGATGTAAACATCAAAATGTAGTAGTTTACAAATTATACACAGTTAACAGTATTTTCAGGTCATAATATAGTATTGTGCAAGGAACCACAGGGAAATATGTTTTTATTAATCAATAATCTGCCTTTAAATAGTTTGTGTCAAAAAGGAAAGGTTGCTGACATTTCAATACCGATATTTATGTATTCATTGTATTCAATACAGTTCAAATTACTGTAATTAAATAGCCGACTCCTTTGTCTTGATACAGACTCCTGTGACTTGATACCCAGTGTATGATTTCTAAAATAATGGTTTCCCCTAAATGTGCAGACACATGAGTAAAATTTTGCACTATTTAATTTGAAGCACAACTCACACAGTAGTCACTTTGAAACCAAGTAGCTTTCTGTTTGTCAACGTCATGAATCTGCATGACCAACTTGAATTTGTTGCAAAGTCTGAATAGAATATATTATTTTGCACAAACTCAAATTCCTGATTGTGTAGATTCATATTGAAAGGCCTGGATTTGCCACAATAAAATGGTCGAACAATGTTAAATGTGACCGCACCTTAATAATACTAAAATGTTATGCTTACTAGCATAAGCGAGTAGCAGTTTAAAGCTGATATAAACTAAAATGCAAAAAAAAATAAACCTTTTTGATATGTCCCACCTCCAGGAAATATGACTACACAGGAACAAAAACGGTTCTTGTAAGGCCTTCTATGAGATTCAAAGTCTATATAGGCTAACTAAAATGTAATATCTTCACCAGGTATGCCATCTGTGTTCCAAATCAATGTATAAAATATATGAGCCAACCAAATGCCATCAGAAACATGTTTTTTCTTAAATATTTTCTTATTAGACATCAAAAATAAGTCATTCTGAATTTCAGGGTTGAATGAAGCTTATTGAAAACACGTTCATACATTGAAATATGAAAACGTCATATATTTGCAAGCTTTGTATTAGCAGTACTCCAATGGACAATCAAACATCTAACCAACAAACAAAAATAATGATCTAACTGGATTGTTCTTATGACTCAAACGTACTGTGGCAAGAATTATGTTCATAATGAGAATTATATGTGGCAATTATATGTGGCAAGAATTATGCTGTATGTTCATAATGAGCAATCAAAGATGCAAAATCAGGTCAGGATCAGAAACGGTGAAATTTAACGAGATTTTATACCTTGCAATTATTTGGGGCCCTTGTGAAGTCTCTTTTCATTTCTTGCACAGATGAACAGAATAACTAGGGGCATTTTTTTTGTTAAATTAAATCAATATATTTTTTACACAAGATCTGCGCAGACACAATTTTGAGCAGAAATCCCGCCCAGCTGAGCCTGCACCAGTAGAATACAATCATCACAGCTCATTTAGACCAGCCATACATTTCCCATTATTATTTCAAGACAACACCATATTTCCTTATTTACTTCTGCGATGTGCCAATGATAAATCCCAGCCATAAATAATAATCCATATTTGAAATGTTGATGAGCCCCGGGAAGAAAAGCCTTGGGCGATTCAGCCCCAACAATGGGAAAATATGGCATTCAGGCTGTACAATGGCTCAAATGCAGCCCTTATTTGCATTTCTGTTGACAAATTATCGCTAATATGGAAATATTTCTCCGGAAACAGCCGGCGCAGTACGTCTCCCGCTCTGCTTCAAATCATTTGTAAATTCCGAGTGGATTACCTCCTTTTGCCTTGGCATAAAAACCCCTCAGATATCACAAGTGGTGAAAGGGTTGTCAAACTGGTTTCTAATCTACGAGGGGGATTTAAATAAGTCTTGAATCGCATTTCAGCCTCTACCCTGCTCCTGCCGCAGCCCTCCCCCTCTCCACTTTTCAAGACGATCGCTTCTTCGGGAGCTTTCGCTAAGTGAGATTAATTCCTGAATCATAAATAACTTGGAACAAGTCTCCGGAGAGCCCTGTAGCTATGGCCCATCAGAGACACGTATGCTGTATAAGGGGTCACATAGTTTTATATCTAGTGTCAATTTGTAATCCTTTCTTTGTTTTAATAGACTGGGAAGCCGTTATTTTACTGAAATATGACTGACATAACAAGACTGATGTTGGAGAGCTCAATCGCACTCGGAGGGTCAGCAAAACTTATTTAGACGTGGCTATTAAACGCATATTTTAAATCAAAGCTGGCCTGTCGCCTCAGAAAAAAATAATCTCATAACCTTAAAATCCACTGTGTCCGTTCTGACCAGGCACAATCCAAAGTAATACATTTATTGCATGGATGATCACTGCGAGTTGAGGTTGGCGGTTGATCAGCATTCCTCTGGGGTTTGTCATGGTGCAGGAGAAGCTAAGGAATCTTCTCATTACTGACAAGTGTTATAAATTAGCTAGATGAAAGAGAAGGAGATAAACGCTGCTTTTAGAGGTGTGGGAACTTGGCAGCGAGATGTTTACTTACTCCGCCATTAGAAGGAAATGTACCATAGCTTCCAGAGAGCATTACTTGAAGAATGTAGCATTACAATAAGATAAAACTACTCTGAAACACCTACTGGGTTATTTTACTAAAACAGCATGAACAGCATATCACTGAGAAAATACATTTTTACAAAAAGAAAACATTAGTGGTGCCCAGTGGTCTAGTCTAGTTTTATGTTGAGGGTATACTCTGATTTTCCCCCAGCCTCATCATCCCAAAGCGATACCCTATAAGCACCACCACACTCACTCTTACAATATGCATCTACATGTAACAGAGCTTTCTGAAGGACTGCTTATGTGATATCAACATGTCAATTTATTATAAGCAACAAAAGATATTAACAGCCAATGACATTTACAGCTGGGGAGACTGGACAGATTTTCTACTGTTTAGTATTAATCATTTAACTCAGCCAGTTAAAGCACCGATTTTATCAGCAGGCAATTTGCAATGCACATTTAAGAGTGCCTGTTTTTAAATTGCCTAGCCTGACTTTCAGTCCACAAGGCTGGTCAGAAGTTCTCGTCTCTCTCATCACCTGAAACATGGAGATATCAACATTTCATTCAGTTTAACTGCTGTACACAGACACACACATACAGGTGCATCTCAATAAATTAGAATGTTGTGGAAAAGTTCATTTATTTCAGTAATTCAACTCAAATTGTGAAGCTCCTGTATTAAATCAATTCAATGCACACAGACTGAAGTAGTTTAAGTCTTTGGTTCTTTTAAATGTGATGATTTTGGCTCATATTTAACAAAACCCCACCAATTCACTATCTAGTTTTATTATTGTTGTGCGTAATACTTGCTATACCTCTGAAGCAACTTACAATACATTTCAACTACCGAATACGCTGATTTGTAGTATCTTTGGAATAAAGAGCTTTTAGATTGTTAAAAACCTATGGGGGAAAAATATATATATATTTAAAACCCCTACCCACCCCCACAAAAGCAGGATGGTAGTGATCTCACACAGCTCTGGCAGTATGTGCACACATCTATGTGTAGCCATTCATCCACATTTGAACTGAGTGGACAGTGAAATTGCTGTAAATACAGAGTGATAAGGAAAATAAATCCAACCTGCTTTTAAAACCCAGCAACTGTATAAATTTACAACAGCAACACTGCTTTAACAAAAAAAAAGCAAAACAGCAAGACTTATTTGACATCAAAACAAAAATATTCCTGTGCAGTGCTGTTTGAAGTCCAACACACCTATTGTGTTTTATTAGGAGACACACAACTGTTCTTCTATGCCTTTGTGATATTTTCACCTACACAATTTAGCAACATCAGACAATATTGTATATAACATATACCACAATATTAATTATTATTGAATAATATTATTGAATATATATTTTTGTAAATAAATATCACATTTGCAACTGGTCAGTGTTAAAAAATCTGTTAAATCACTTCATGTAGCCCCAAGTCATGTTTTAGAGAAGAATCACCCACCGACTTTCAAAGCTGCTACATAGTAACGACTTTCGAGGACCTTGATAGAAATGTGGTGGAGTGAAAAGTACAATATTTGTCTTTCAAATGTAGAGAAGTTAAAGTCATAAGTTTCCAGAAAAAATAATACTCAAGTAAAGTACAGATACTCAAAATGTCTACTTAAGTACAATACTCAAGTAAATTTACATAGTTACTGTCCAGTTTTTGCTATTTATTAGAAGCTAAAATTTTACCACTTTAAACCGTTTGTAAAAATCCACCCATCTTTTGATACAGAATCACAACCTAACATTAATGCCCGCTGTGTCAACACTTCGAATAACCGAAAAAGCAACCAACCAAAATAAACAAATATTTGTTTTCCTGGTGTGATACTGTAATAGTATAAGCGGTTTTCTTTTGGCTGCCGTTTCTGGGCATAATTTCCACAAAATCTGATTAGAAATCCAAGTATATACACATCAGAACACAAGAATTCAATTACAGAACCTCAGACAAACAACATTGCATCTAGAGCATTAGCAGCAGAGTTGAACCTAAACCTGCTTGACATCTGCTGGACGACATGCTGTTTATTTGAATTAGTTTGAGATTCTTTTTCAGCATCAGGGCCTGCTGGGTCTTGTGTTTACTCCTGAGAGAGGGCTGAAAATAAATTTCCCTTTATAAACGAGTATAAACTTGCTAATACTCATCCCAGAAGAATTATGAATGGTTAGTCACTCAGGTCTTGAAGGGACAGTACACCCAAAAATGAAAATTCTTAATTCGCTCATCCACATGTCTCTCTAAACCCATATGATTTTGTATCTTCAGTGTAACACAAAAGGAGTTATTTTGTAAAACTTCCTGTTTACTTTGTTGTCCTACACATTGAATGGGGACTGTATCAATAAACATGATGCTATATTGCAAATCCTCTAGAGTCTAGATTCATATGATGGTTTGTCTGAGAACATAAAGTCTAAATTTTAATTTGTGATTTGCTGAACACTTCCAGTAATGTTGCAGTAACGTTAATGTCATTTTTGGAACCCATTAACTCCAGTCCCAATTCATTTTATTGCATAGAAAAGAGCAGCCAGGACATTCCACACAATACCTCTTTTCATGTTCACACAAAATAAAATAATTTAAGTTTGGAACAACATTGATCGTGAGCAAAAAAAAAATTTTTTATCTAAACTATTCATTTAGATCATTAAACATTTTGAAATGAGTATGACTAAGAACATCTGCTTATGAAAAAGACATCACTATTAAGTTGGCATTTGCTCGTTTACTGATCAGGCGCAGTCAGACTATATTAAAGGCAACTCATATCTCTTCATGTTTAGAAGCTCCATCAATTATTTAAACACAGAAATAGCTGATATAGCTGGTTAAGTTTTTGAGAGCTACTTGAATCTTGTACATATATATATATATATATATATACACTCCATGAGAATGAGCCAGGAGGCACTTCATGGCTATCACCACAGACGCTTGTTCAAATGTTGCTTTGGATTTGTTAATGCCTGTGAATAATTATTTGTCCAAAAGACGAACTTAAATGTGGCTTTGACTGCCAGATGTGGTAAACGGAGCTGAAGGCTCTGACAAGCCTGACAGCGACTTTGACATTAATCTGACTGCTGTGTAACGGTCGCATCTTCGTGTTTGTATTCATGCATCATTGCCTAGTTAGTTTTAATAATATAGCTATAATTATTTGTAATTACATTCATCCCCGGACCACTAATTTACTTTTTATAAAGGAATTCACCCATAATTCCAAGTGAACGAGAGGAAACAGGGAAAGGTTGCCCCGTGACCTCACACAAAGCTGAGATTTATCACGGGTTCGCGCGCGGAGGGTGTTAAACAGCTGTGTTTATGTTGATCAGTGCTGGGAGTATTAGGTAGCACTGCAGAAACTCGCCAACATTATTGACCACTCGCTAATCATCTGCGCCTGGTATTTTATGCGTCACTTGAGTCCATTAATCAAACTTTCAACCTGTTTTCCTTTGGATTGGAATTCATTTCTTTTTCAAAGTCTATTGAATAAATCTTTTCAAATGCTCAATGCTAACTTACTGCTGCTCAACATTTACTTGACTGAACCCGCATGCATTTTCATTAATAAATAATTGCAGGACATTGGTCAGATGATAGCCTTGTTTCTGCCATGGGATAAAATAATAATAATAACAACAACAACAACATAAAAAAGATAATTGCGACTTTTTATCTCACAATTTGGTCTTGTTTTCTTGCAATTCTGAGTTTATATCTCACAATTCAGACTTTTTGCCTGAGCAGTTCTGAGAGAGCAAAAAAGTCAGAATTCTGAGAAGATCTGATTTGTGAGGTATAAACGCACAGTTCTCAGGAGAAAAGTCTGAATTGCGAGACAAACTCGCAATTGCAAGAACAAAAGTCAGAACTGAAATTTTCATTCCGTGGTGTAAAAAAATGAAAACTCTAAATTCTGAGGGAAAATAGGCAATATTTTGTGAGATATAAACCTAGAATTCTGAGGGGGGAAAGGTCAGAACTGCGAGCTATAACCTTGGAATTCTGAGAAAAAGTCAGACTTGTGAGATATGAACTCAGATTTGTAAGAAATGTGGATGAAAACATATTTAGAAGCCTTGAAAACCACTTATTTAAGTAAAATAACATCTGTGATTTATATTTATAAAAGCCTAGCCATCATATCCTCAATTTGGTCGAAGGGTCGTAACTTACACGTGAGCAGGTCGTTTAATTTGTGAATTGCTCTAATATGAATGACTGTAATTATGATCACAATCACAATAGTGCATGTGTGCCGATCTGCATACCGTCATCTCAACATGCCCAGTCTATAAACCGCTCTACTGACTTAATGTAATGACATTTTTCATTATGTTAAAAATGTATTTAATTTGGCTGTTTGCAGGCGCTGAGGGCAGGAGTCATTTCATGTTATTTCTTGGATGTTTACCAGCACACACATTATTGGCTTTTCATTCAAAATACTCCAACGCAAGCAGGTAAATGGAACAAAACTCTTACTGTGTGAGCCATCAGCGGCCAGCATAAATCCCAGCCAATAGTTCAGTCTAAATACTGTAATGCATGTACGGCGGGAAAATGTTTATGCAATATTTACACAGCCACTGTGTCCAGATTTAATCAGCTCGTGGTAGACTTTATGGGAGTCAATGCGAAGGCTAATGGATTTGAATGTCCCTCATGAAAAGTGATGTTACGAATTAATGCTTATTTAGCTACAAAATCATTTACCGTGTCTAAATGAAACATATGGCAAAGAATGTCAGCTGGACGATACAGTTCACGTGCTCTTGTTACAGGTCACTGCTTGTTGAGCATGTAGATTACGTGCTCTTTCAAATGTGTAGGCATGTGGGTGGTGCATGGATGCATTTTTGTGGAATCTGGGTCAGTTCCTATAGCTAGAAGATCTACATAGTAATCAACTACTGAAAAACAATTATGCCTTGCTTGGTTCTCAATCATGTGTTCTTAAATAAAAGGATACATTTAGTGTAAACAAGCTACCAATAACCACATGATGATTAAAACAGCATAAAACCAATAAAATTATTAAAATGTGCACTCAAATAACTGATATCTTTTCAATATATTGTCAACAATTTCTGAAGATTTAGCGTGAAGGCTAGTCATACTTCAAGAAGAAAGGCTAGATAACACCAACGCGATCTCACGGCAATTCGTACATATTTTACGAAGTGGCTAATTAGTATGAATTCGTACGACATTTCTCTATACCTCAGTGATGAGTAGATTTAGGGGCGGGGTTAGGTCATTCGTTCAAATTTATACGAATTGGCAACTCGTAAAATATGTACAATTTAGCAAAAATCTTATGAATTTGTACGAGCGAGGTCGTAAGAATTTGCACGAATTAGCCACCTCGTAAAAAACGTACGAATTGCCCTCAAAACTCATTCCCTGCTCTACACCCCAACGGCACAACATAACCATATCGAGGGGTGATAACCAGAAGGGTGTAAGTGCAATTTTGGTGAAATGTATATGTATATATATATATATATATATATATATATATATATATATATATATATATATATATATACATACAGGTGCTGGTCATATAATTAGAATATCATCAAGAAGTTGATTTATTTGACTAATTCCATTCAAAAAGTGAAACTTGTATTATGTATACATTCATTCCAGACAGACTGATATATTTCAAGTGTTTATTTCTTTTAATTTTGATGATTATAACTGACAACTAATGAAAACCCCAAATTCGGTATCTCAGAAAATTAGAATATTGTGAAAAGGTTCAATATTGAAGCCACCTGGTGCCACACTCTAATCAGCTAATTAACTCAAAACACCTACAAAGGCCTTTAAATGGTCTCTCAGTCTAGTTCTGTAGGCTACACAATCATGGGGAAGACTGCTGACTTGACAGTTGTCCAAAAGACGACCATTGACACCTTGCACAAGGAGGGCAAGACACAAAAGGTCATTGCAAAAGAGGCTGGCTGTTCACAGAGCTCTGTGTCCAAGCACATTAATAGAGAGGCGAAGGGAAGGAAAATATGTGGTAGAAAAAAGTGTACAAGCAATAGGGATAACCGCACCCTGGAGAGGATTGTGAAACAAAACCCATTCAAAAATGTGGGGGAGATTCACAAAGAGTGGACTGCAGCTGGATTCAGTGCTTCAAGAACCACTACGCACAGACGTATGCAAGACATGGGTTTCAGCTGTCGCATTCCTTGTGTCAAGCCACTCTTGAACAACAGACAGCGTCAGAAGCGTCTCGCCTGGGCTAAAGACAAAAAGGACTGGACTGCTGCTGAGTGGTCCAAAGTTATGTTCTCTGATGAAAGTAAATTTTGCATTTCCTTTGGAAATCAGGGTCCCAGAGTCTGGAGGAAGAGAGGAGAGGCACAGAATCCACGTTGCTTGAGGTCCAGTGTAAAGTTTCCACAGTCAGTGATGGTTTGGGGTGCCATGTCATCTGCTGGTGTTGGTCAGCTGTGTTTTCTGAGGTCCAAGGTCAACACAGCCGTATACCAGAAAGTTTTAGAGCACTTCATGCTTCCTGCTGCTGACCAACTTTATGGAGAGAAAATCTATGGGGTATTGTGAAGAGGAAGATGCGATATGCCAGACCCAACAATGCAGAAGAGATGAATGCCACTATCAGAGCAACCTGGGCTCTCATAACACCTGAGCAGTGCCACAGACTGATCGACTTCATGCCACGCCGCATTGCTGTAGTAATTCAGGCAAAAGGAGCCCCAACTAAGTATTGAGTGCTGTACATGCTCATACTTTTCATGTTCATACTTTTCAGTTGGCCAAGATTTCTAAAAATCCTTTCTTTGTATTGGTCTTAAGTAATATTCTAATTTTCTGAGATACTGAATTTGGGGTTTTCATTAGTTGTCAGTTATAATCATCAAAATTAAAAGAAATAAACACTTGAAATATATCAGTCTGTGTGGAATGAATGTATACATAATACAAGTTTCACTTTTTGAATGGAATAAGTGAAATAAATCAACTTTTTGATGATATTCTAATTATATGACCAGCACCTGTATATGTATATATATATATATATATATATATATATATATATATACTGTATATTTAACTAAAGCTCTTAATGAGCTCTTTTTACTGGAAAAGGTACTCTGATCCATGAGTGCACAAATTTGTATTATAAACAATTGAAATCAGTACACTAGTACTAAGTACTAAGTACATACTAAGTCAGACCAAACTATGGTCAATTTTTTGGTTTGGCTCTCCTGTGAAGTTGGTGAAATGTCACTAACGCTTTTCTGGTTCTTCCCCCTCGATATTTTCCCCGAGTTTAGTCTGAATCGAATGTGATAAAACAAAAGGCGTTTTCCGTGAATTAAGGCAAGAAAACATATTTCAATTGAGTCGTCCTCACATACTGCACCCAATAACTACAGCATGACCGCTGTAATCCGATTCACTTACAAATTACTCTTATGATCAAGTTCTTTTCAATGAATCAACAACATGCATGGGCAACAAGTGTAGTCGGATTCACAAACAAATCAATCTTATGAACAAGTTGTTTTTGTGAATCAACAACATATGTGTGCAACAAGTGTAGTCCGATTCAAATGATTCTTAATAGGGGGCATAACACACACACAGTTTCACCCAATATCATGTTAATCTTGAGTACCTATAGAGTAAAACTGTACTGCATGCTTAATATCTCCAAAAAAGTATTTAGTTTTATCATATTTATAAAAGAAAGATGCAGCTTTAGGATTCTCTCCGAAAACAGCCGAGCTCCTGGAGGCGCACGCTGTGGGCAGAGCTAAAGATTAACCAGAGCTTGAGTGCTGATTGCCAACAAAAAAACAATGACATTTGATGCCGTTTCACTTAGCATCTGAAGTTCTGAATCGTGACCGGGATCCGACTGCTCCATCTTTCAGTATCAAACAAAGTACAAATCCAGCGTCGAACTGGGACTCGCCAACAAACACACTTGAGAAACTCAGTTTCTGCCCCCAAAAAACAAACTGCATCACGTTCACATAACGCTGCAGGGTTCTTTGGTAAGATGAACAAGGTTATCTTTCCCTTACAAACAAAAACACAGAGATATTCTGTAAAGACATTCTTCCTGAGCATGTCCCGTGCAGTGCAGCTGAACGAAGCGCATTGATGGGCGTGCTCTTTCGGGAGAAATGGCCATACAAGGAGTTCCACCCTTCATGATGTCATAAAGAGCCATGATAAAAAAACTTTCCGAAATTTTTAAGAAACCCGGAAGTGTATATTTGGCACAGACACAGTCTGTTATACGTCCAAATCGTTTTTTGTTTTATTTTGGCCATGTTTAGCATGAGAATCCAATTCTTTAAACAGTGTAAATAACGCAACATGCATGAAACTGCCTTAGATGCCTAAAATGTAAGTTACTCAATTTTAACTTTGTTGTAGAATTGAGAGAGCTGGTCAATCATATTGTAACAAATTAGTCAGAATCAAATCAAAAGCTTCAGGACTGAATCGAGTTGAATCAGCAAATGTCTATCAATATCCAGCCCTATGACGTTTATGAAAATTTTGAACGCAATGAATGATTATCATCATCATCATCATCATCATCATCTGTAAGACCAGAAATGTGTGTTATGAAATTAAACAGTGCCAATTAAAATTTATGTTGACTGAATGCATAGAAATAGCTTCAACAAATTGTAGCTGCTCTCGAACAGCAGTCGTGTCACTCTTCTCTCTCTCTCTCTCTTCCTCATGTCTGCACTTGAGAGGGAATGATCTGATGTGACGTTATGAGAACGTCTGCTCCAATATCCTAAACATGTCTCACGCTGCAGCAGCGATCACAGTATATCTCCTCACTCAGATAATCCTTATTACATACTTGTCGCCCTTTGATCAAATCAACCCCGTTTTGTTCAGTATGTGACCTTGACTAAATCTGCCACTATTCAGAAAGGCAAAAATGAGACTTGGGCCTGTTTGTTCAGAAATAATGATGCATTAAGAAGAATATTGTAGAAAAAGAGAAGTAAAGGTCCACAGGTAGGCCTGACAGTGACTTCAGTAGCAGACCGGCTCTGAAAGACCCATCTGCCTGGGAGGTTTTTGTTTGGCGCGCCTCCATCTTGCCTCGCCTGACCCCCTCTAAGTACAGCCTTTGAGGTTTCTCTGGGGTTTAAAAATACTCTCCGCCAAATTCTTCTCTCTCACTGGCTTCAGATGGCAGGCGAATCTGAGCGCTGAGCTTTCCACATAAACATTGACAATTTTTTTTATTTTTCCCCTCATGATTTGGAACAAGAGAGTTCCAAAAATATCAGGTGTGAACAGAGAAAACCAGTGTGCTCACCTCCGTCTGGAGCGCGTGTCTATCCTAACACACCGACGGCACTCTCTGAGGGTTTGTTCTTCACAAAATCCATGAATGCATTATACAATGCACTTGACATTCCTTCAAACCTATATGTAAAAGCATTATATTTTCATTTAATGATTAAGGAAAACACTGGATGAGCTGAAAGGAGGGCCATTATGTTGTTAAATTGAAATGTAAAAAAATTACCTTTTTATATCACGTAGAATACACAGTATTCTTACAAAAATGCAACCTCAGCTCAGACTTTATCTAAACACATATCCACAATACGTATTCCATCTCGTCACAAACAACATAATAGATTGAATAGCATTTGTATGCAGGTGAATCTGCCATTTCAAAAGAAAATGGTTGCTTTACTTAATTATCTAGGCTTATCTTCCTAGCATTAGCAACAATATAACTTGTCTGTAAATTGTACAAAATGTAATGTTATTTTATGAGGCAAATCTCATCAAACATGATAAACCAACATATTATGTTAATCAGAACTTACCAAATTTTAAACATGGCTCCTCTGAAGACTTGGGTGATGTTGCTTCCTCTTGAGAAAGTTTTATGATCATTTGAAGTTACAGTGCACTATTATTTTGAGAAAAAAAATGTTGTGACTCACAGACTCGTTCAGATTATTCTGTGTTAATCCTATATGTTTTTAATATAAATTTGATTTGGTGTGATTAGGAAAATTCAATACATTTTTGTATCATGTTATGCAGTATTAATACATGTATTTATGATTAGCAATAAAACATGTCAAAATGTACTTCTTTACAAATATCTTTTATAAAATATGTGCAGTTTTAAAATATAATAGATACTTTATATACAAAATACATTTGTATTACATATATTTTAAAATAATTACAAATATGAAATTACCATGTTATAAAATAAATATATATATATTGGACACTAATCGCACTAATAACTCTTTTGTCATTTTAGATGCTGTCTAACTGTAAAATGTGTTGTCAGCTAAGCTAAAAGTGTACTTCATATGCTAAAACTGTTTTTACTCAGACATATTATTTATTGTGAAAGAATCAACCTGGCTACACTGGACAGTCATATCATATTTACAGTGCAATAAGATAATTAGAAAAGTAAACAAAAAAGCATATTTCATGAGAAATTCGAGAATTTCATGAAAGCATGGGAAAATACAAAATGTTTGTTATTTTACTGTTTCCTACGTCATTTTGGATTGCTTTTAGCAAATGTGTTAATATTAGATTATGAAGCCACCAGTGAATTGACGAGCGCTTGATTCACAATATTTGTGCTAATTATTCAAAGAAACCATGTTTATTCATATGTTACTGATGGATTTAGTAATATATTTTTTCATCTCATTCATTTCCACACTGTACACGCACAAACACTTCAGATAAATCATGTTTTACTGTCTTGTTTCTGCCTGCAGCATTACAGTTTTTACTATGTATCATGTCGCCTGCAAAGACGCACACTCTTGACTTGCTTACAATTAGCTCCATTTAAGCTCCCAAAATGGGGTTCATCTCAAAACAGAGGGGGTAGCACTATCCCCAGCAGCAATAATAGAAATGGCTAAAGCAGCATGCAGTATCGAAGTGCAGCTGTCCCATCTAATGAGATTTTAAAGTGCTCCCATAATGCCTCATAAATGGCCCCTACATGGGGAATTATATACTGGAAACGGGGAATCTGATTGGTGTTCCAGGGGGCGGGGGCGTCTGTCGTCCCGGCTCTGTGTTATCGTGCAACAATGAGCCATGCAATAGAGCGTCACAGTTATTTGGGACAGTGGCCCTGCCAGACACAACCATTCACTACACATACAACCATGAATTAGTCCAGCACATGTATCATTTATGCCGCCGTCCTGTGAGCCACACTCAATTCAAAAGGTCTTGTATACGGGCTGTAAGGGCCAGAACACAACACAAATGATTACACTATTGTGTAACACATCTTTATATTATGCATGAACATCTTATGCGATAATAACACTAATTATAATAATTATTATTATCTTATTATTGTAAACAATTATAATTATTATCATTTATATTTATTGAATTAATGAGTTACATTTTTAATTGTTATTTGATATTATGTTTGTTCATTTGAACCTTTACAGAATAGTGTACACAGTAGTTTTTGTATATTTTTGTGGTTCAATATTATTTTAATATCACTATAATATGAACACTGAGTAAAAAATGCACTGAATTTGTTTGGAGATTCTATTATATATGTAAAAGCAAATAAATCCTAATATCCTAGAAAATTATTTAAGGAAAATTACTTTACCTATCTGCAAAAATAATGGTAGTGATAAATAATGGAATAATGTTTTTTTTTTTTTTATAAAATAGAATGAAATCAAATAAAGGGCTGTCAGTCATGGTAAATGTTGTTTACATGATACTCCACATTATTACAAAACAAAATATGTCCAAAACATAATGTTGTTTCCATGTTATTGTGTCCAAAACAACAAAACAAAACAAAATGGCAGTCACTATGATTTTACCATACATGCTTTTCAGCATCATGGTTTATAATATTGCCACACAAATTAACATTATATCACTATCTGATACTGTATCATGTTTACATGGGCTATGTACCATGAAACATATACTATAGCATTTTTATACATACTAAATGTTCCATAAATGTGCCATATTCATGTACCATAGTATTTGCACAGTACGCATTGTACTTCATCAAATGCCATGATTTTACCATGATAAAAATCCAGAAAAATTGAATTTTTACCATGATACTTTTATTTATACAGTAGTACTGAATGGTTGTCATATTAATTTACCATGGTATGTGCTTGTTACTCCCAAAAACAAAAGTCCAAAAAAAAAAATGTTGCAATGTTACAAGTAACAAATACATAATACAATTAGATTTAGCTTTGAGTATAAATTGTATTGTTAATGTGGGATGCATTTACATGTTCCTTAAATAACTAATACAACATCAAATTGCACCAAATAGACACAAACATGAAAGGATGTTAAAAACTTCATCTTGGATTCACACATCATACCAACCATGACCCAAAGAGACAACCCCCAGAGTGTTTAAGTGTGTGTTTGTGTGTGAATTCCTCATTGTTCCAGGCCTGTACCATTCAAGACTCATACAGACCGCGCGAGAGAGACAAAACATGACTGTATAAGGAGATTGGACACTGTGTGGGTTGTGTCCGGATTCAACACATCTTTTGTATGAGATATGTAGCCTCTTTGTGTGCTGAGAGACCTTGTTTGCATTAGAATACTCAGTCTGGGGCTGGGCCGTCTCAGGCGGACACATGCACACCTCGCTCAGAATCCCCCAAAACATACTCACAGCGAGCTCCATAACGCCGTCTCTCAATGGAAACAGAGTTACGCTGGCTTCTCGGGTCACTTCATTCATCGAATGTAAAATGAGGAGTAAGTGCAGACCCTCAGACCCAGAGCTGCTCATCATCTCCACAGTCAGATGCCGTTATTGATGTTATGGTTCTCCAGCTGTGGAGCTGAGCATCACCTGAGGCCTGGCCGTCTGAATCCGTGTCAATGTCTCGCCAGAAACTGAAGCGGGACGACTCTGTAGGAGCCACATGTGTGTCGGGACATTTATAGTCATAGATCCATTAATGAATGAATCTTTGATATGTCCAAAGTATAAGTTGTATAAGTATAATATATTTTTTTTGACCAGTAATATATATAAGTATTTTTGGGAAACAGAATTCTCTGTTTGAAAACAAATATCTTTAAAATATGGATTGTTTACACTAGTGCCATAAAAACAAGTTATGTTTATATTTACACTTTTTTTGTTTTCAATCAAAACTTTTGTTTCTAAAGGGAATGTGAGTTGTTTGTTTATCATCCAACCACAGACTCACAAAACTAAACAAACCTCTGAAATAACAAAAACTGCCTACCCTAAAACAAACACAGAAAACAAAATAGTTAGCTGGCATAAAAAAGTAATTAATATAGTAATTTCAAAACGTTTATTATGTCAAAATCTAATTGTATAACCTACTGTATAATTTATATAAATATTGTACATGACTTTGAGATTAAACAAAATCTCCTTATGTAGTGTCCTGATAAAGATGTACATTTTTTTTGTTCACATTTAAAACAAATCTATTTTGTTACAAATGTAGTTGTTTTTGGGGCCTAAATCCTCATAAAAGCAAAAAAGAAAACTTGTAAGTGGATGTGGATAAAAGCATCTGCTAAACGGGTTACATGTAAAAAATAAAGTCCTGCGCCTATATTTCATGCATTTTCTGCCAGTTACAGATATGAAGAATGGCCAATAGCATGTTAACATGCATAACGAGTAACCGCAGTGAACATTTGAACATCTCTGAATTAATTTGCTATATTTAGTGTGAGCTTGAAGTGCTCAATTAGAGGCGAAACCCGTCACAGAGCAACACACTAATTACAGAGTGTATAAGGGCAGTTTCACATATCTAACCTATTCAACGTACAGCAGAGAACGGAGGCCTGATTCTGATACTTTCACACAAAAACACAACAGCAAGTTGAAAGACGGAAACATCCGTAACAAATGTTGCATGAAAGATGGTATGATAATTGCATGGCTGGGTGGAGATACATGTGACAGCTGAATGCAAATGCTGCTCCACAGATTCACTGATGATTTATTTAAAGGGTATTTCCCTCTTGGGCCTGTACAGACGTGGTTCACAGTAAAAGCCGCTCGGGTTCACCTCATGATGCCCATCAAAGCTTAGCTTTAACAATTACACAATTACAGTTAAAAGGCCAAAATGGCTGCAGGTATAATTAGATAATTTCAGTGAAAGGTGCCATTCTGATACATTGCCATTTTATTTCCAAACCTAACTATGAAAACTAATATATATATATATATATTTTTTATTTATTATTATAGTGGTTATGCAATAAAAAAACTGAAAGATAGTGAGCTTTAAATTCTCCTTTCACGATACACCCACAATTGGCCTCTGGATTAGGATCTAAAATAATATGATTTCAAAAATATGTATTTATTTATTCCAGTGTGTTATGAGAAGATAATTATTCTCTCTCCTGAATCACTGCAGGGCCACCGATGCCCCATTTTCTTTTACTGACTTAAAGGGGAAAAATAAAATGAAGTGAGGCAAATGGTTTTATTTATTCCAGTGTGTTATGAGAAGATAATTATTCTCTCTCCTGAATCACTGCAGGGCCACCGATGCCCATTTTCTTTTACTGACTTAAAGGGGAAAATAAAATGAAGTGAGGCAAATGGTTTTTTGGAGACCTCAGCCCACAAACCATAATTTCAGTCAATAAAACAGCTTCTGACATTTTTTTCTCTCCTGACACTTTTAAAGGTTTTGTTGTTGTTTTAAACATATAACTTATTTTTATCAAAAATATATAAAATCAAATACATTTGCATTTCTGCATTTACAAATTATATGCACGATTATAAATGTTTATTATATATAGCCTTTCTCTATAGTGACAATAACTGACATGTTTTCCAGTCTATCATCACAAACATAATGCTAATTCAAAATGTATGTCTATAGGCTAGTTATAGGTTTGTAAACAATCGGGATGCAGAAAACACGGGAGAGATAGCCTTTACAGCTAGAGAATAATAATAATAATAATAATAAAAAGGTACATTTGTTTTTATATTATTTTCATAGCTTACCAAAAAACATGATGGACGAGTATCTGCGTTCACTTTTTTTGCTAGCAAGCGCCATCTTGTGGCTAATATTTGCATTACAAATGCTCGTCACGGGCATATTCTTCTGGTTTGACATTATTTACACTTTCTAGGCCAGGTTTATGCACCTGACGAGGACTCAAACGGGTTAACAAACCCATAAAGAGGGTCTGACCTGGATCAGCACGAGTGACACGCTTTTGCTCGTGTTTATTTCACCTGTTTGAAGGGTATGGCGAGGCAAAACACAACAGCTGTATTGTTCAAGCTTTATTATTTTTTTGATAAGTTACATCTGCTTAAAATAACACGTATTAAGCGAATCTAAAAAAACTAAAAATAAAATAAAAGTAAAATAAAAACAAGAAAATGAAAGATAGTTTGATGACAGCCCTGTAGTGCAAAGTCATCTTTGCCCTTATTTTGGTTGTTTTCAAACATAATAGCACTCATTTCCATCAAACATTTCTGATACTATCATTTAGATGCAATAAGGCTCTGCTTTGATACAGTTTCCAAAAAAACACACACACAAAAAAAAAAAAAACAGGAAATATCGTTTGTAAGGTCTTATTTTACAATACATTCAGAACGCAATTTGATAGCCTAAAAATCAAATAATGAAGCAAATCCTTTACACACGTGAATAAACACTATCATTATGCACAGATTTCACACAAACAGCATCATTACACAGAAAACCAAACCCAAACCTGAGGCAGAAACCTACGTTTTAACGGATCAGTCCGATCCTAACCCGAATTATCCACAAAAAAACTCTAATCTAACATTTAATGTACAGTAAAACTGAAATGAAAACAATAAATCAAAAGCATTTTTTCTTGACACTTGGTGCCAAATTAGCGAAAACATTCTTGCCCCAAAAATGCTTAAACCTCTGCGGTGGGGGCAGGGCCGTTGGTGGTGGCCTCGGTGCTGGGCTTCTCTCCCTCTGCTGGTGGAGCCTCAGCAGTGCTGCTCTCCTTGGCTTCCTGCTCGCTGCCAGAGTCGGGCTTGTCACTGCTCTCTGCGGCTTTGCTCTCTTCTGCCTCCTTCTGGTCAGCAGCGGAAGTGCCGTTGGGCTCATCAAGAAGCGCCGTGGTTTCGTTGATGACCTGCGTGGTGTCGTTTGCAGGTGGCGTCTTTACGGTGCCGTTTTGCACTGGGAAAGCGCCCTCTAGAGCCGTGTAGAGGAACTGGTACTCCTCCTGTGAAGAGTTCAGACGTACTTTAGTATTTGAACGTGAAACAAAAGAGCAATATGATTTGTTCATGGATTGTTTATGAACTTTTATGTATTTACAAACTACACTCAAGTTTGGGTTAAAACATCTTTGGAGTCACCTTTATGTGCAACATTTCACATTTGTGACCGTGACCACAAAATCAGTCACAAGGGTCAATTTATTGAAATTGAGATTCATATGTCACATGAAAGCTAAATAAATACGCTTTCCATTAATGTATGGTGTGTTAGGATAAGACAATATTTGGCTGAGATATCATCAACTATTTGAAAATCTGAGGGTGTATATATATATATATATATATATATTGAGAAAATTGCCTGTAAAGTTGTCCAAATTAAGTCCTTAGTAATGCGTATTATTAATCGAAAAGTAAGATTTGAAATATTTAGGAAATGTACAAAATATCTTCATGGAACATGATCTTTACTCAATATCCTAATGATTTCTAACATAAAAGAAAATCGATATTTTTTACCCATTTTTTTTCTGGCTATTGCTACAAATATACCCCAGTGAATTAAAACTGGTTTTGTGGTCCAGGGTCACATTTAGCAAAGGCTAGCACAGATATTCCGTTTGAATTAGTCCATGCTAAAATATGAATAGTGTGAATCATAGAAAAGGATAACCAAGGGTCATAAAACATCATACAATAACAATGGAAATCTTGCAGTGCAATAACAATGCAAACTTATTTTTTAAATGGTACAGATCAGTATTTTTATTTAATCTCATTAATGAAAAATAAAGTAACAATTGCAAGAAATAAAGTATTTTGTTTGTTTAGTTTGGTAATATATAGTAGTTGTAAGATATAAAGTACATTATGATTACGTTTTTTTCCACTCTTCTATAGACCTCAAGAATAAAAGAACCTTTAACCTTGAACCTTAGTCAGGTTAGTGCCAAATGTAATTTTTGACAGGAATGAAAACAAGGCTGTGAAGGATAGAAGTAGTTGAGTTCGTTCAATGGATAATACTCTTAACAACATTATAATTTTTCAGCTGACAAGATTTTCAGTTGACGAAAATGTCATAAAACAGCTTTATGGGTTATGGGTTGAGAAAAAATACATGAGTTAGGATATTTATACAGTGTGTGCCATTGTAAATCTGCAAATGTATCCCCCACAGCCTAGATTTCACCCGCGTTAAATTCAATATGGCATCTAGCCTGACTAAGGTCTATTGTTTTTATAAACAAAGCAAGAACTTACAGTTGTTTCCACCATCCTCTGTCTGTCTTTGCGCAAGTTTTTGACTACTTGGAAGACGTCCACAAGCTTCTCTGTGTATGCGCTGTCCAAGATGTTCCATAAGGCACAGAAGATCCCGGTACGTGATGATCCATTGCTGAAATGAAAGTTTATGAAAGTTTAGAATCCAACAATACATCCACCCATCTCCATCAGGAAACGTAAACTAATGCTGATGGACTTACTTGCAGTGCACCACAATGGGGACGTTCCGGTTCATTTTGCTGTTGTCATAATTGCCGTTCTCTCTGATGACCCTTATCATCTCAATCAACTCCTGAGGGTTCTCCGGAAGCTCACAGTCTCTCCATTTCAGGAACTGGTACTGATCCACCTCCAAGACGTCTTCCTTCTGTTACAGGATTCAAGACGGATTCATATGTTGGCAGATAATGACGTCACAGATATTCATGCTGAGGAGAAGGATTCTGCTTACCTTTGTGGACTGTATTTCCAGACGCCGTCTCACGTATGTTGGGAAGCTTTCTGTCTTTTTTACCTCAATTTCCATGTCTCCAAATGTTTTCTTTTCATCTCCCCAATACTGACAGCAATAATCCTGAAACAACACAAAAGAAATATGGCCTGTAAAACTGGGCAGAGATCAGTCAAATGATTTGTCTATCTCTGTCTGTCTGTCTGTCTGTCTGTCTGTCTGTCTGTCTCTCTGTCTGTCTGTCTGTCTGTCTCTCTGTCTGTCTGTCTGTCTGTCTGTCTGTCTGTCTGTCTGTCTGTCTGTCTGTCTGTCTGTCTGTCTGTCTGTCTGTCTCTCTCTGTCTGTCTGTCTGTCTGTCTTTCTGTCTGTCTGTCTGTCTGTCTGTCTGTCTGTCTGTCTCTGTCTGTCTGTCTCTCTGTCTGTCTGTCTGTCTGTCTGTCTGTCTGTCTGTCTGTCTGTCTGTCTCTCTGTCTCTCTGTCTGTCTGTCTGTCTGTCTGTCTGTCTGTCTGTCTGTCTGTCTGTCTGTCTGTCTGTCTGTCTGTCTGTCTGTCTGTCTGTCTCTCTGTCTGTCTGTCTGTCTGTCTGTCTGTCTGTCTGTCTGTCTATCTATTTTTACTGCTTGTCTGTCTGCATGTCTGTCTATCCATCTCTCTCTCTGTGTTATTGTGGGAGGTCGTACTTTGCCGTCCTCTTGGCAGTCTGTGAGCATGACCAGTGTTTTAGTTTGTTGCTGGTACAGCATGAGCAGGAACTCTGCCGTTGTGTTTGGTAAAGGCCCTTGTGCTGCGATCAGACTCTTGCTACACCAGTAGCCCTGTTGGAAAGCAATAACAAGCATATTTGATTCATATTTACATATTTTAATCAATTAAACATCTTATCATTTACTCTAATAACTGTATTAAAAAATAACGATATATTAGATAATATAAATTCAAGAGAATCAAGTTTGTACATTAATGAATGAAGCGTTGATGTATTCATTAGATTCTTCTTCCTCGTCTGATGAATAGTCTTCCTCATCCTCAGGGTCACTGGTCTGGTTGCCCTCAATGTCCATTCTAAACAGGACTCTATTAAAGTCGTCTGGAACAGAAATGCTCACTGGTAACTCATCTGATGCTTATTTATAATGAATAAATACATTTTTGTCTGTATATTATATACTGTTTATACAGTAGTTTTGTAACATGCATTTGAAACTAAGATCTGCAGATTAATAAAGTCAATCACTGACATGGGATAATAGTTGAGTAACGGTTTTTCTTCTTGTTGTCCTCGCTGCTTCCCGTGTTAAACGTTCGCCAGTTTTTAAATTTGGGCAGTCTCTTCATAAAGGAAACGTGTTGCATTAACAGTCAGATACACACAATACAGGACACTTCAGTGTCCTAACAAACAATCAGCTGAAAATCAAAGAGGGAGAACAAACCTGGAACTCAATTTCAAGCAAACTGGAGTCACTGTCATCTTTCTGTCTGAGGGTGTTGAGTGCTGAGTGGAATTCAGACAGTGAGACCTCTGTCTCTCCAAACTGGTTGTACTCAATCAGAGCAGTGTGGATCAGTACGTACTGGGTCTATCACAATCAACAACACAGGTAAATATGCATAAACATATCCAACAAATGTAAAATAAAGGGTGTTACAACAGATTTTTTACTCAAAATGATCAAAGTTTTAAAGTATAAAATAAAAAAATAAAATAATGGGTGCTACAGCTACTTGGCCAGATTTGGTCACACTTAGGGACAAAAAAACCAATATTGAAAAAAAAGATTAATGAAATAAATGACTAAAATACCCCTTGTATATATTTATGGCTACATTTTTATAAAAAAAATAAATGTTAAATTAACGTTCAATGAAAATGTAAATTTTAAGGATGTTAAAATATGATTTTAGCATATTTATCTCACACTTATATTTAAGATTTTAAAATGTATATTTAAGATTTAAAGAAAATGTTTTTTAGCATCCATAGGTTTAATTTACATTTATATATACACAAAATGTAAATGTAAAAACATGTAAATTCTAAATACTACAAAATGTTTGACATTGAAATTTCACATAGGTATTTTTAAAAGTTTATGAATGTTAAATGACAAAATCAATGACCAATAATTGGTACTTTTAATTACATAAATGACTTAAAATTAAATAATTAAATGAATATTTAAAGTACCACTGTTATGGGTTATGAAAGGTTCATATTTTGGTTTTGGGAGTCCCCGGCAAAAGGTTGAAATGCATGTACTTCAAAAAACACTTTCATTGTCTTATAATATGCATTTATTTTTACCTCAACAACTCGTAAGCGATTGACTGCATGGAATACGTTTTTCAAACCCCACCTTTGCATGACACTAATCTGCGGTGATTGGTCAATTTCATTAAAAGCTGTGTTTTTGAGCTTTTTAACGCTCCAAAAGCGTCACCTAGTGGCAAAGAATGAATTTGCATTTTCATTCAGACCAACGCAAAAATCGAGTTTTCCCAGGTCTGCGTGCACAACAAATGGGCTGGTTAGGGATTCGTTTTAAAAACGACTCGTTTCACTGATTCCGAGTCGACTCTTTCGTTTGAGAGACAATCACTTTCAGATGTAAAACTTTGCGGGATGTTTTCATTCACTTACACCTGTGTTACGCACTGCATGAAAGCTCATTTTCAAAACTTCATAATGAGGGCACTTTAAATATTTAAATAAATGGTCAAATGCATTTTTTAATTGTTCACAAAATTATTAGCATCATTGTTTATAAATAAAATATTTTGAAAATCGCTAGAGTGTAAAAAATTGGGCTTTTTAATAATACCTTCTAAAAATTTGGTGTGAGATACCAAATATATTACCAATAAATCAGTGAATAAAATCAAATCACCTCCACTTGAACCATAAGGCAACGCTGGCGACGTAGTTTTGCTACGAATCCATAGATGTCCATTCTGCCCTCTGCCTCGAGAGATTCAATCATTGCATCAATGCCGATATATGTTCCTGTGCGGCCGACCCCTGCACTATAGAAGACACAACAACATTCACATTAAGCTTTATCCACTCCAAATGACCTTTTAGTCATTTGCCCTTTTAATACCAAATGCACATAATAATCTCTACAGCCCTGTCTTACCTGCAGTGGACCACAATCGGGCCACTGAAGAAGTTCTTGAAGGAGTTGACTCTTCTTCTGAGCTTCAGAAGCAGACTGGGGTCTCCAGGCACACCATGGTCAGGCCAGCTAATGAACTGGATATGAGTGACGTCTCTTTCTGAGGCCTTCTCTCGCTTCTGTACACGCACACACATGCACACATTAAGTTAAAACCATCGGAATGAAGCACTTAAGAATAAGTTGACCACACACACACACACACACTTACATTGGTCAGGATCAGATGGCGGATGATATAATCAGGGCAGTGTTGCTCGGATCGGATTTTCACCACAAAATCATCAAAAATCTCAGTCTCTCTGTCCAGAGATGGCCAATACTGAGCATTTGATCTGAAAAAACAAACATCAACAGTCAGTGGACATAATGAACAAATAACTAATGAAAATGACAAAAACATGAATAAATACTATAAATAATTCTACAGCAACACTGGACCAAACACAACCTTGTTGCCTTCCTCACAACGGGTGACCATGACAATAATGGATGACTTTTGCTCCCAAACCATTCGCCAGAAATCACAAACAGTCTCATCTTTGGGTCCTGGAAAACGTCCAACAAAAATTGAAATCTGGAAACTTAGTTCATTGTCACTTTTAATAACCTTAATTGTTGGTGTAAACAATTCTACTGCAATAATGATGGTTATCAGGCATAAGTAATATAGAATATTGGGTAAAAATGTGCATTCATTGGTCGTTTTAAATGTGGCTTAGCCAATCACAATTTAGAATCATAACCATCCATTTAATAAGAAGATTTTTACCTTGGGCTGCAATGTATTTCTTTGGCTCTTGATATCCCTGCAGGGGTTAATGAGTTACAGTACATGTTAACAATAAAATAAATAAATACATATTATTTAATTGGAATATTAAGTATAATATTTACATTTGTTTACAAATGACCTCCATTAATTTCAATAAATGTATATTAAAATGAGTTGAGGTAAACAAGCATGATATATAGAGGATGAATGACCCATACCTCGATAAAGCTGGCATTGATGTATTCGTCTTCGCCTCCAGTTGAGAGAGTAACCCGATTATAGTCATCTGCGAATTTATGCACAAAACGATCAATGCTCTGAGGAAAATATGAAAACTACACAAGGAATTGTTTAAACTGATTTCTTCATGCAAACTGGAGAGATATTTACAAGGCAGAATGTCAACGTAGCGGTTCTTGGACTGGTTTTCCTGTTTCTTCGCTGCTTTGATGGTGTAATTGGAGAAAATGCGGGGAATGCTCTGGGGAGAAGCAGCATCTGATTGTAATTCTCATTATATTAAAACAGTAAATGTAGCTTCTGCAGATTTATGGTATCTAGAGAATCACCTGAAACTCATCCATAAACAGACGGTTCTCATCAGCGATCTTGCTCTTGTAAGCCTCTATTAAACCGTCAGCATAGATGGGCTCAACTCTGCGCAGAGGTTCTGCTGGAGAGCATGAAACATCAGTCTCTGAAAGCAGTTTACTTTTGGAATGCACTGAATTGACTGATAGGAGTGAATAACATACGTGCGAGAGGAATCTCTTCATCCTCAGAAGTCCTGTGGTGAAAAAGCCCATCAGAAACATTGATGAACATTTACAGAAAACACCGTGATAACAGAGTTCAGAGTGCAGCTGGGAGAAACTGTGACACTGACCGCTTTCTTTTGAGAAGGTACATTTTGAAGAGCACGAAGAGGAGAGCCGCTGATGTCATGATGATTAGAAACACCAAGAATCCAACGACAGCCTTGTCATTGTCTGAGGAAGTCAAATATTTACAGATTAAATTAGGCTGAATAAACTACTTACTGTATTTTTGTTCATTCAAAGGTGCAATCAGCAATTGTACCCTCAATAAAAAGTTTTGCACAAAGAAGTGAATATGTTTAGAATCATGTACACTTAAATGAGATAAGATGTAGTCATATCAGTAGCCTAACAATAATGTTTTTCAATAATGTTAAAATCATGAGCCAATGAGCTTGCTTCTCAATATTTGAATACTGCCCAATGTTTTGTTTGATGTATTATTGACCATTGTAAAACGAATAAATAAATAAATAAATAACAGAGCACCCTTAAAGCACTTTGAGAAAGATGATGCATTTAAGACGTAAAAATGATAGAACTTAATTGAATGGGCAAAACATCTTCTCTAGTTGGGATAGAATGACAAAATATTGATCTTACATTTAGTAGTAGCTTTAGAAGTAATGGAAGCTGAATGTCCTTTTTTATTCTTGGCTGTAATCTGAAATAAATAAATGTGAACTTGTGCAATTGAAACACTGCAATTCTAACACATGAGACTCTTTGGCTTTAAAGAATGGCAGAAGCTGAAAGAGGTGGGATTCAAATACCTTAACATCATATGTTGCAAGGTAGTAAAGATCTGGAAATGTAAATTTGCATGATGGGCTGTTCTGTTCAGGGGTAGTTTCTCCATTGTACGTGATTTCAGCAAATAATTGATCTTCTTCTCCATTCCAGACTAGACCCTTGAGTTCACATTTTATTTCAAGAGAATTGTGAGCAGGGTGATTTACTTTAATCGTTGAATTGAAAATGGGCTCTATCAAACAGAATGAAACAACACATATTTTAGACACACAATGGCATATTATTTACATACAACTAGCATTTAATTGCAACATTTATGAAAATTCCATTCAGTAGTAAACTGATTAGATATTGTGTTAATTGACTGTAAAGATTATTAACAATACACATTACAGATAAAAAATACATGGGGTTAAATCTTAATATCCAGAAAATAACTACAAAATGAAGAATGACAGAGGGAAGGGATCTGAAAAAAAAGAGAAAAACTTACTGCCAGAAAGTGTTTTATTGTGACCGGTGTAAATTTCATAAACTTTTTGGTTGACTGTTCCAACAATATTGCATTTATATGTTTTATATGGCAATAATCCTGTAATATTGCAGACTGCACTAGTGCCATTGTATCGTGTACAAGTCCCCTGAAAAGACAAAACATACCCGAATAAAACATTAAACATCTACTACCTCTCTAATATCATAAAAGGCCTTGGAGTATTTTTACAAATAATGTGCAGATGATAATTTCAATGATGCTGCATTGGTAAAACATCAGGAATGAGTGAGCTCTTACGATTACTGTTTTCACCACTGCAGTTGGCTGAATAACTGTCCCATTGAATCCCTGAGCACCGATCCCCCCCGAGTGAACTCCAGGAGACTTCCAATGAGGTGCTGGATCTGTTAAGAAATCGCCCATGACTTGGTCCATCTGTAAGAAGCAAAATAGAAATCAGAAACAAGGCATAACAAATCTTCACAATTCATAATCAATTGCCTACAAGACACTGTCCATAACACAAAAATGTACAGTTGTCTTATTTGGATTGCAAAGTGGTACAAGTTAGAGTGATATGTTCCCCGATGAACAAAACAAGAGTAGAAGTGATAAACTGTTGTGACAAGTAAAATGAGGAAACCAAAGATATTACAGTATAACAATGAAAACTTTTTAAGTGTTCAATATTCTATTATATCATTTAATGTAAAGAGTTTTAAATGTGTCTTCAGAGTTTACTTTTTAGGGTCAATGTATCGTATGTGTAAAGTAGAATGCAAGCTAATAATAAATAAAACAAAACGTTTTTCTAGACTTAACCTTATTGGTAAATATTCCCAGGTGTGCAGGAGAGAAAGAAGGGAAGACATTTGAGTCAGTCCTGCCTTGTTAATTATCAACTCACCACATAGTATGTTAAAGGTGTGCTTCTGACTCTTTATGGTTTTGTTCTCGTAAGGGTATTCTCCAATGCAGGTGTACTCTTTGTTGAGTGGAAATAACACTTCAACATTTAAGCTATAATTACCTTTACTATCTGACAAAGAAAGAAGAGGAAACTCATTCATCATCTGTTTAATAATCTATGTATTTATGATGCTGCAATAAGAAAAACATCTAATAATGCATTTACAGTGTCATGGAAACATTTGCAATACTTACTTTCATGAGTGCAAAATACTGTAAGTGTATCGTTACATCGGGCTGGTTTATTAGTCCATTCAAACTGAGAGGGGATAGTTTCATTGATCCGTATTTTACAGGTTTGACTGAAACAGAAACATTCAGTTGCTAAAAACAGACTTCAAATGTCTCAGATCACAGCATACATACACAACTCCATAAAAAACCAGGACATTATAATTGACTCATGATTCATGTATTACTGTTCTGTAAATCTTTTTTTTTTTTTTATTATATAAAAACATGTGATTTCCAGAAACATATACCAATAATCAATGATTGAAATGTCATCTATCAGGATTTTTTATGTATATCATTATATTAATACATTAAATTAGCAATTAATAGCATTCAAATTCCTATTATGCATCCTGTGTGTTGTGACTAATTCTAATTCACACTCTTGAAATGAAAAAGAGCCAATTCAACAGCATTAATGTGAGTGTGATTGTGTTTATTCAACATTATTATAGAGAAATGTGTGTTTAAACAGCTGTAAAATAGTTTTTCATGTTGAAAACTAAATTGAATAACGATTAGTTCATATTTGTTTAGTTTATGAAATACCTACCTGGGGGCAGAACAACATTCATTGTGTAGTTACATGTGTCCAGTACAACATTGTGTGTGGATGCACAAGAGTTTTGCTCTGTTATTTCAACACATTCAGTCAGATTCCATTTAATAACAGTGAATTCTCCTTTCAAACACACTTTATTATCAGTCACGCTTGTCACAACAGTTGGAACGGTTTCTCCTTTTTCTGTACAAAAATTAAAAGTCATATTACATCACAATATCTATTCAGCAACATAATAATACAAACAGACCTGATATAAATGAATTGTTATTTAATTTAAACAATTGTTAATTGTGAAGTTCTCAAAGATTATTTGGAGATGTTAAAATTACTTTCATTGAATTATGTAACAAAATATTAATCTGTTAAATGTAAACAAACTGGATATTTTTAAGTGTGGGTCACTGTGAAATATGACTCATCTAAGTCTGACTCATGTTTTAATTCATGCACAAATCTATTTCACACTTACCACTGGAATAAAAGGTGTCGCTTTCACTGGGGTCACAGTCATCCACACTGACGGTGTACGAAGTGCATGGTTTCAGCCATTCAAATGGAATTTTAAAGGAAGTTTGGTTAGATATTTCCACAGCACGGATCTCATTGTGCTTATCCTTTATCCTGATTGTGTAAATTTGGTCCTGAGAGCCGTTGATATTCACCACACGAGCTATGGTTTTGTTCTCACTCTTCATAAGGCTGTACTGACCTGTGTGTAAGTGCATATGAACATTCACAAATTCATAAGAAACAAACTGTGTTGAACAACACAATCAAAGTTGACTTCACACAACAGGTGCAATATAAGCAAATACTCACATCGGCCTTTAGTGGTACCTGAGAAAAGCATACATTAAAAAGTTAATCATCTTAAATCAAGCCATTTTGTTCCAATAAACATTCATGATTGTATCAGAGAGCACAGACGTGGTGCTGTTACCCGTGATGCCGGTGAATGTGTGTAAGGTTGAGTTGGGTTGCGTGGAGGTGAGAGGTATGATAGTTGCGTTAGGAGGTGAGGTGGTGTCGTTTCTTGCACTTGGTAGAATTGCTAGTTGACAATAAAGAGTTAAACTGGCTGACCAGACTAAAGAAGCACTGCAAAGTTCAATTAATAAATAAACAACACACTTCAAGAAGCAAGTCGTTACCTTGACCTGGTGATGGTGGGGTTTGTGTTGGAGTGCGTGAGGGTGAGGGGCCTGTTTTTAAGGGAAATGCAAGTTCATTTTTGTCCCTATAAACATGAATAATTTGTTCAGAGAGCACAGACGTGGTGCTGTTACCCGTGATGCTGGTGAATGTGTGTAAGTTTGAGGTGGTTTGCGTGGAGGTGAGAAGTGTGATTGTGGTGTTTGGAGGTGAGGTGGTGTCTGGTTGGGTTGCTAGTTGACAATAGAAGAGTTAAACATGATTGACCAGACTACAGATGTACTGCAAAGCTCATTTAACGTAGAAATAATGCATTTCAAAAGGTGAATCGTTACCTTTACCTGGTGATAGTGAAGTTTGTGTTGGAGTGCGTGAGGGTGAGGGGAGTGTTTCTCAGGGAAATGCAAGTTTATGGTATTAAGCATAACTTTATGTAATTCATAAATATATTAAATATTGTACTAGTTTTAACCATGGTAAATTACGCGATTATAAATTTGCACTAAATTGAAGATGCACAATCTTTGACGTCAACGATAACATTTACATGCGGTATAACTAGAAAAACTGTGATATTAGTGAAATATTTATGTGTTTAAATACAAATGTATACAAATATAATATTATAAATAAATATTACAAATGAGTTTTAAAATGAACACTATAAATATTAGCATAATAATAAACATACTTCATGGTACACTTCAATTATTATTATTTTAGAAATTTGAAAAGAAACTATAAACGCTACATTTTTACAAACTTGCGATGTGTTTTTAACCGAGACTGTAAAAAGATTTAGTTCAGTACAGAATATATGATTGTTGGAAGACTACTATATATTCACCTACAAGCTTCATTCCCTGATGGAGATGTAGACTGTGGTGGAAATGTGTTGTGGTGCAGTTAGTGGTTACAAAAAAGTATCCATTACAAAAATGGGTTATACAATTTTGATGAAAGATTACAAAGATGTATTTTCTTTGTGACAAATGGTGTAAAATATCACCACATACATAAAAAAATCTAATTTGATTTAATGTTCATGTCTTAAAATGTTGCAAATGAAGACAAATAAATATTGTAAAAATGTAAACAAGTCTGCAACAGTTATTAACATTATCATTATTACAGGTGCTAACATATTATTTTAACACATGATAAAGCGTTCTTTTTGATTAGCAAAACAGTTTAATATTATCAACAATATTGTGGTCTAAAACAGTTCTAGGAACAATTGTCCTAGTTAATCACTATACCATGCAGTGGTTGCACGAATGGTTTATTGCTGCTAAACATAAAAACAGGTTGTGTGACTATAAGGAAATGAACAGTCATCTAAAAAATGTAGATTGGCACACAGGTGTGAGGGACTTAATCTAAATGAAATATACAGCTCTCACACTATATCTCACGTGTCGTTATTACAGCTCTCCATGTGTCATAAGTTGTCTAAAATCTGAAATTGTTTGTTTGCAACTCACTCACACTTAAATCAAATAAAAAATAGCTCAGTGATGGTGTGCTCGTAGCACGGCATGATGGGAGGATGGAGGTCAGAGTGTGAGAGAATAATGCAGGAGTGAGAGTTTGAGGTCAGCTTTACCTTCAGTGGCGTTTGCAGGCGTGTTTGGTGAAGTGGTGAGAGTGGAGGAGTTTGTGTTTGCAGGCGTGTTTGGTGAAGTGGTGAGAGTGGAGGAGTCTGACTGAGAGACTGTAATGATGAATGGACACCATGAAACAATATCTAAGCATATCAAGTTACTAATAATTAGGTATTAATATTAAACATTAATGAGTATTACCATTAGCAATGTTTGATTACAGATTAATTTGTACCAAAATATACAAATATGATTAAAAACAGTTTGACATTTGTGAGATATTTGTAATATTGAAATACTCTGTATTTTACTGTATAAAACTGTTTACCTTTAAAATATGTTTATTTTATTTTAGAAACTTGTCTTAACATTTTTAATATGAAAACAACAAAAACAACAACAAACACGCACGCACGCACGCACACAAACACACACACAGACACACACACACACACACACACACACACACACACACACACACACACACACACACACACATAATATTGAATGTACTCAGTGACATTTGTGTGCAGCATGGCATGATGGGAAGCTGGAGTTCAGAGTATGAGAGATTGTGCGTGAGAGTATAATAATGCAGGAGAGTGAGTTTGATGTCAGCTTTACCTTCAGTGACTGCAGATGAGTTTGGTGAAGTGGTGGATGTGGAGAGATTTGTTTGAGGGTCTGTAATATAGATTGACAGCATGAAGAAATATCTAAGCATGTCAAGATTTCACTGAAATATATTTTCTGACCCATATGTTCAAATCAGGAACTGCATAACAGAAACAGAGCAACACTTATGCATTAGTTTTTCCTGTATCTGTGGAAATTGTGAAATAAAAACCAAATTAATTATCAGAATTACATCGTGCAACTGAATGTTTAATAATTTAAATTATTTCTGAGACTTAACAGAGTGAACTGCTTCTGTGCCAAAAGGAGTGTTTTCTCCTGCTTTGTAAAAGACTTTGCTTTCTGAACTATGCATGATTATGTGTCTAGATTAATTGTATTATTGGCATTTAGCAACACATTTAGAAACTGCTGAAACATGCTATGTACTGTAACAGCTATGTTAACAAATACTGTAAAGTAATGGCAGAAGTAATGATGCTGTGATCAATGATGCTCATTTATTTTGGCCAGAACTATTTGTGGAGTTATTAAAAAATAAAATGAATATTCAGTTAGTTACAGATTACATAAAAAATGCTAAAAGTAACCTGTGCTGTTCATTGAATGTTCTAAGTCTTCTTTTAAAATATATAAAAAACAACAATAATAATAATAATAATAATAAATGATTATTATTTTAGCACAGATTTTTATTCTCCAATATTTGTCAAAACAGATGCTTAATAAGAAGAAAACTCAATATTGGTAAAATAATTAAAAAAAAACACATGACGTGTAATGTTAAAACAGCGTTACCTGCAGTGGTGTTTGTGTTTTGTTGTTGCGAGGCGATGTGTGGGGGTGAGATTGATGTGCAATTGTTTTTTTTACAATCAGAACCATTTCCTAAAATATAAGTGTTATTTGATCAAATAACATTTCATCTGCTCCCACTTTATACTTGGTGTCTTTAACTACCAGCATGTACTTAAATAAAAAAATGTTAGGTACAATGTACTTATTGTGCTCATGTTGTATTGCAAAACACTTTTGCTGCTGTTGAGGTGATATACAGGGCAGGTTAGGAACAGTTTCACAGCATTTTTTAAGTTATTACAGGAATAAATCAAAGATCACAGGAATTAAATTAAAATGTACTGTATTATACAATAAGTGTATTGTATCAAATTATTAATTTAAATGCAAGGAGCCTACATAGCAGTTATGTACACTTAATATAAATTGGGCCCTTGTATAATCCTGTTTGAGAAGGTTGGACGTCACACTATGACCCAACACAGTACCATATATTTGTATTATTAAAAAAAGGCAATACAAAATGAATTATTATTAGAGGTCGACCGATATATCGGTTTTGCCGATCAATCGTCACTGCAAGTTGGCTGATGGATCTATCGGCAATCGGCAAAAATCCATGCTGGAGCGGCTGAGAAGGTCGGATCCTTTTACAGTAGAAGAGCATCCTCTAATTGCAGAGTCACTGAGGACTAGTGCTGTTTCTTTTGAGGAGCGTGCATGAGGGGGGCAATTATGTTAAGTAGAGCGGTCATTTTCCGTTCTTATTCATAAATCAAAACCGTGCAGAGTCAGAAGTCGCAATACTGGTAATCAGTATTCAATTCACTTATATTTATGTATGATGCACGGTTTACTCTTTCATGAAACTATCATAGTTAATGATGCCCAAGTGCCACCTACAGGCCTGTTATGTGAAGTGCGAAATTCTGACGTGAAAGGACTTTATATTGCCATTTATGAAGCATAATGAACCTGTCTTATGCTCATCAAGCCTTCATTTATCGGATCAAAAATAAAGAAACAAATTGCAATATTGTGAAATATTATTAAAATGTAAAAGAATGTTTCTCTATTTTAATATACTTAAAAATAACATTTATTTCTGTGATGTACAGCTGCATTTTCAGCATCATTACTCCAGTCTTCATTGCATGATCCTTCAGAAATAATTCTAATAAACTGATTTATTATCAATATTCGAAACCGTTGTGCTGCTTATTTTTTATTGTATTATGATTATTATTATTATTACTTTTTTGGAACCCCTGATACTTTTTTGGGGTTCATTGATAAATAAAAAATAAACAGAACAGCATGTATTAAAAATAGAGATGTTTTATAACAATATCAATCTTTACTAGCACTATTTCTATCAATTTAGCAAATCTTTGCTGAATGAAAACTAATTTCTTAAAAAAATTAATAAATACTGACCTCAAGCTTTTCAACATATATTGTTACAAAAGTTATATTTTAAATAAATGCTGTGCTTTTTAAAAACTTTGCATTAATCAAAGAATCCTGAAAAAAGTATCACCGGTTTCCAACATTGATAATAAATCATCAGATAATAAATTCATTGCATAAAATGTATTTTAAAGTAGGCTCCTAGTTCTCCTAGAAGCACGCTGCACTTTTGCCCGAGAGGCAGCTAACACACTTTGTTATTTTGATTAGATAATCACAAGTTCTCTACAATAGAATCAATTAAAGTGAGAGAGTATACATTTAATATGCATATTAATGTCTTTTCAATGCTATGTGTAGATATTTAGAGTGTTAATTTCAACATTTACTAATACATTATTACATTTTGAAGTTGTTTTAACATTAGTAATGAATATGAACTAACTTTAACGGTCAATGTATAATAAATATGGTGCAGTATACTGTTTTGGTTGTTGTTGTTTGTTTGTTTTTTAATAGAGCACTATTTTAGTTTTCATTCAGTATTCATTTTAAAAACTATCGGTCGATTAATAGATATCAGCCAGCGTGGTCCTATCGGTCGACCTCTAAATGATTACCATAAACTGCGTAAGCTCAACAATATGTTCATTTATTTCCATGTTATTGACTAAAGAAAAATAATAAATTGATGAATGATAAAAAGCATTACATATAATGTAAAATACACTTTGACCTGCGGTGTCTATGTTTTGTTGTTGTGTGGTGCGTGTGGATAAGATTGGTGTGCTTGTATGAATCTCTTTCTGATTAGAAATGCTCCCTATATGATGAGTATTTGATCAAATCAAATGTTTATTGTATACTTTTATCACAGATATGAAATACAAACATCATATATAATGTAAAATACACTTTTACCTGCGGTGTCTTTGTTTTGTTGTTGTATGATGCTTGTGGGTAAGATTGGTATGTTTGCCTCAGTCTCGTTCTGATTAGAAGTGCTCCCTATATGATGATGAGTATTTTGTCAAACAAAATGTTTAGCTTTTAAACACTTTTTGGTCACACTTCAGTTTAGGGACCAATTCTCACTCTTAACTAATTATTAACTATGACTTTTGCCTCAGTAACTCCTAATTAGCTGTTTGGTAAAAGCTAGTAAGGTAGTTGTTGGGTTTAGGTTTGGGGTGCATTAGTGAATCTAAAATATGATTTTGCAGAATAAGGCATTAATGTGTGCTTTAGAAGCACTAATAAACAGCCAATATGTTAATAATAGACATGCTAATAAGCAACAAGTGAGAATTGGTCCCTATACTAAAATGTTACCTTTTTTAAGAGATATGAATAAAAACATGAAATGTGATGTCAATTACTTCCATATAAATAAGAATGATTTTTTAAAATCTAAATGATTTATAATTGATTTTAATTCATTCATATTTAAAAGAAAATAATGTACTAGCATTAGCCATATTAAGTTACTGTAAAATTCGATTTTAACAGGACATTTTAGAAATTCATCTTGAAAATCTTTATTGTGATTGACTAGAAAGCACTGACTGTGATAATACAGCTACAAACATATCATGAAAAAGGTCAATATTTTTTGTCACTTATTTCAGAAAGTGAAAACCATATATTATATAGATTCATTACACATAATAATTTAATAATAATTATTGAGCTCAGATGAGCTTTATTTATCACATACACAATTATACAGAGTATATCTCTCAGTGAAATGTGTTCTTTGCATTTAATTTAATTTTGGATGTGGAGAGATTTGACTGAGCGACTGTAATATAGATTGACAGCATGAAGAAATATCTAAGCATGTCAAGATTTCACTGAAATATATTTTCTGACCCATATGTTCAAATCAGGAACTGCATAACAGAAACAGAGCAACACTTATGCATTAGTTTTTCCTGTATCTGTGGAAATTGTGAAATAAAAACCAAATTAATTATCAGAATTACATCGTGCAACTGAATGTTTAGTAATTTAATTATTTCTGAGACTTAACAGAGTGAACTGCTTCTGTGCCAAAAGGAGTGTTTTCTCCTGCTTTGTAAAAGTCTTTGCTTTCTGAACTATGCATGATTATGTGTCTAGATTAATTGTATTATTGGCATTTAGCAACACATTTAGAAACTGCTGAAACATGCTATGTACTGTAACAGCTATGTCAACAAATACTAAAGTAATGGCAGAAGTAATGATGCTGTGATCAATGATGCTCATTTATTTTGGCCAGAACTAAAATAAATATTCAGTTAGTTACAGATTACATAAAAAATGCTACAAGTAACCTGTGCTGTTCATTGAATGTTCTAATTCTTCTTTTAAAATGTAAAAAAACAACAACACAACAATAATAATAAAAAATGATTATTATTTTAGCACAGATTTGTATTCTCCAATATTTGTCAAAACAGATGCTTAATAAGAAGAAAACTCAATATTGGTAAAATGATAAAATAAAACACATGACATGTAATGTTAAAACAGCGTTACCTGCAGTGGTGTTTGTGTTTTGTTGTTATGAGGCGATGTGTGGGGTGAGATTGATGTGCAATTGTTTTTACAATCAGAACCATTTCCTAAAATATAAGTGTTATTTGATCAAATAACATTTCATCTGCTCCCACTTTATACTTGGTGTCTTTAACTACCAGCATGTACTTAAATAAAAAAAATGTTAGGTACAATGTACTTATTGTGCTCATGTTGTATTGCAAAACACTTTTGCTGCTGTTGAGGTGATATACAGGGCAGGTTAGGAACAGTTTCACAGCATTTTTTAAGTTATTACAGGAATAAATCAAAGATCACAGGAATTAAATTAAAATGTACTGTATTATACAATAAGTGTATTGTATCAAATGATTCATTTAAATGCAAGGAGCCTACATAGCAGTTATTTACACTTAATATAAATTGGGCCTTTGTATAATCCTGTTTGAGAAGGTTGGACGTCACACTATGACCCAACACAGTACCATATATTTGTATTATTAAAAAAAGGCAATACAAAATGAATTATTATTAGAGGTCGACCGATATATCGGTTTTGCCGATCAATCGTCACTGCAAGTTGGCTGATGGATCTATCGGCTATCGGCAAAAATCCATGCTGGAGCGGCTGAGAAGGTCAGATCCTTTTACAGTAGAAGAGCATCCTCTAATTGCAGAGTCACTGAGGACTAGTGCTGTTTCTTTTGAGGCGCGTGCATGAGGGGGGGCAATTATGTTAAGTAGAGCGGTCATTTTCCGTTCTTATTCATAAATCAAAACCGTGCAGCGTCAGAAGTCGCAATACTGGTAATCAGTATTCAATTCACTTATATTTATGTATGATGCACGGTTTACTCTTTCATGAAACTATCATAGTTAATGATGCCCAAGTGCCACCTACAGGCCTGTTATGTGAAGGCGAAATTCTGACGTGAAAGGACTTTATATTGCCAATTATGCAGCATAATGAACCTGTCTTATGCTCATAAAGCCTTCATTTATCGGATCAAAAATAAAGAAAAAAAATTGCAATATTGTGAAATATTATTAAAATGTAAAAGAATGTTTCTCTATTTTAATATACTTAAAAATAACATTTATTTCTGTGATGTACAGCTGCATTTTCAGCATCATTACTCCAGTCTTCATTGCATGATCCTTCAGAAATAATTCTAATAAACTGATTTATTATCAATATTCGAAACCGTTGTGCTGCTTATTTTTTATTGTATTATGATTATTATTATTATTACTTTTTTGGAACCCCTGATACTTTTTTGGGGTTCATTGATAAATAAAAAAGAAAAAGAACAGCATGTATTAAAAATAGAGATGTTTTCTAACAATATCAATCTTTACTAGCACTATTTCTATCAATTTAGCAAATCTTTGCTGAATGAAAACTAATTTCTTAAAAAAATTAATAAATACTGACCTCAAGCTTTTCAACATATATTGTTACAAAAGTTATATTTTAAATAAATGCTGTGCTTTTTAAAAACTTTGCATTAATCAAAGAATCCTGAAAAAGTATCACCGGTTTCCAACATTGATAATAAATCATCAGATAATAAATTCATTGCATAAAATGTATATTTTAAAGTAGGCTCCTAGTTCTCCTAGAAGCACGCTGCACTTTTGCCCGAGAGGCAGCTAACACACTTTGTTATTTTGATTAGATAATCACAAGTTCTCTACAATAGAATCAATTAAAGTGAGAGAGTATACATTTAATATGCATATTAATGTCTTTTCAATGCTATGTGTAGATATTTAGAGTGTTAATTTCAACATTTACTAATACATTATTACATTTTGAAGTTGTTTTAACATTAGTAATGAATATGAACTAACTTTAACGGTCAATGTATAATAAATATGGTGCAGTATACTGTTTTGGTTGTTGTTGTTTGTTTGTTTTTTAATAGAGCACTATTTTAGTTTTCATTCAGTATTCATTTTAAAAACTATCGGTCGATTAATAGATATCAGCCAGCGTGGTCCACTATCGGTCGACCTCTAAATGATTACCATAAACTGCGTAAGCTCAACAATATGTTCATTTATTTCCATGTTATTGACTAAAGAAAAATAATAAATTGATGAATGATAAAAAGCATTACATATAATGTAAAATACACTTTGACCTGCGGTGTCTATGTTTTGTTGTTGTGTGGTGCGTGTGGATAAGATTGGTGTGCTTGTATGAATCTCTTTCTGATTAGAAGTGCTCCCTATATGATGAGTATTTGATCAAATCAAATGTTTATTGTATACTTTATCACAGATATGAAATACAAACATCATATATAATGTAAAATACACTTTTACCTGCAGTGGTGTTTGTGTTTTGTTGTTGTGTGATGCTTGTGGGTGGTTTAGGTTTGGGGTGCATTAGTGAATCTAAAATATGATTTAGCAGAATAAGGCATTAATGTGTGCTTTAGAAGCACTAATAAACAGCCAATATGTTAATAATAGACATGCTAATAAGCAACAAGTGAGAATTGGTCCCTATACTAAAATGTTACCTTTTTAAGAGATATGAATAAAAACATGAAATGTGATGTCAATTACTTCCATATAAATAAGAATGATTTTTTAAAATCTAAATGATTTATAATTGATTTTAATTCATTCATATTTAAAAGAAAATTATGTACTAGCATTAGCCATATTAAGTTACTGTAAAATTCGATTTTAACAGGACATTTTAGAAATTCATCTTGAAAATCTTTATTGTGATTGACTAGAAAGCACTGACTGTGATAATACAGCTACAAACATATCATGGAAAAGGTCAATATTTTTTGTCACTTATTTCAGAAAGTGAAACCATATATTATATAGATTCATTACACATAATAATTTAATAATAATTATTGAGCTCAGATGAGCTTTATTTATCACATACACAATTATACAGAGTATAACTCTCAGTGAAATGTGTTCTTTGCATTTAATTTAATTTTGGATGTGGAGAGATTTGACTGAGCGACTGTAATATAGATTGACAGCATGAAGAAATATCTAAGCATGTCAAGATTTCACTGAAATATATTTTCTGACCCATATGTTCAAATCAGGAACTGCATAACAGAAACAGAGCAACACTTATGCATTAGTTTTTCCTGTATCTGTGGAAATTGTGAAATAAAAACCAAATTAATTATCAGAATTACATCGTGCAACTGAATGTTTAATAATTTAATTATTTCTGAGACTTAACAGAGTGAACTGCTTCTGTGCCAAAAGGAGTGTTTTCTCCTGCTTTGTAAAAGACTTTGCTTTCTGAACTATGCATGATTATGTGTCTAGATTAATTGTATTATTGGCATTTAGCAACACATTTAGAAACTGCTGAAACATGCTATGTACTGTAACAGCTATGTTAACAAATACTGTAAAGTAATGGCAGAAGTAATGATGCTGTGATCAATGATGCTCATTTATTTTGGCCAGAACTAAAATAAATATTCAGTTAGTTACAGATTACATAAAAAATGCTACAAGTAACCTGTGCTGTTCATTGAATGTTCTAAGTCTTCTTTTAAAATGTAAAAAAACAACAACAACAACAATAATAATAAAAAATGATTATTATTTTAGCACAGATTTGTATTCTCCAATATTTGTCAAAACAGATGCTTAATAAGAAGAAAACTCCATATTGGTAAAATGATAAAATAAAAACACATGACATGTAATGTTAAAACAGCGTTACCTGCAGTGGTGTTTGTGTTTTGTTGTTGCGAGGCGGTGTGTGGGGGTGAGATTGATGTGCAATTCGTTTTTTTACAATCAGAACCATTTCCTAAAATATAAGTGTTATTTGATCAAATAACATTTCATCTGCTCCCACTTTATACTTGGTGTCTTTAACTACCAGCATGTACTTAAATAAAAAAATGTTAGGTACAATGTACTTATTGTGCTCATGTTGTATTGCAAAACACTTTTGCTGCTGTTGAGGTGATATACAGGGCAGGTTAGGAACAGTTTCACAGCATTTTTTAAGTTATTACAGGAATCAATCAAAGATCACAGGAATTAAATTAAAATGTACTGTATTATACAATAAGTGTATTGTATCAAATGATTCATTTAAATGCAAGGAGCCTACATAGCAGTTATTTACACTTAATATAAATTGGGCCCTTGTATAATCCTGTTTGAGAAGGTTGGACGTCACACTATGACCCAACACAGTACCATATATTTGTATTATTAAAAAAAGGCAATACAAAATGAATTATTATTAGAGGTCGACCGATATATCGGTTTTGCCGATCAATCGTCACTGCAAGTTGGCTGATGGATCTATCTATCGGCAAAAATCCATGCTGGAGCGGCTGAGAAGGTCAGATCCTTTTACAGTAGAAGAGCATCCTCTAATTGCAGAGTCACTGAGGACTAGTGCTGTTTCTTTTGAGGCGCGTGCATGAGGGGGCAATTATGTTAAGTAGAGCGGTCATTTTCCGTTCTTATTCATAAATCAAAACCGTGCAGCGTCAGAAGTCGCAATACTGGTAATCAGTATTCAATTCACTTATATTTATGTATGATGCACGGTTTACTCTTTCATGAAACTATCATAGTTAATGATGCCCAAGTGCCACCTACAGGCCTGTTATGTGAAGGCGAAATTCTGACGTGAAAGGACTTTATATTGCCAATTATGCAGCATAATGAACCTGTCTTATGCTCATAAAGCCTTCATTTATCGGATCAAAAATAAAGAAAAAAATTGCAATATTGTGAAATATTATTAAAATGTAAAGAATGTTTCTCTATTTTAATATACTTAAAAATAACATTTATTTCTGTGATGTACAGCTGCATTTTCAGCATCATTACTCCAGTCTTCATTGCATGATCCTTCAGAAATAATTCTAATAAACTGATTTATTATCAATATTCAAAACCGTTGTGCTGCTTATTTTTATTGTATTATGATTATTATTATTAATTTTTGGAACCCTGATACTTTTTGGGGTTCATTGATAAATAAAATAAACAGAACAGCATGTATTAAAAATAGAGATGTTTTATAACAATATCAATCTTTACTAGCACTATTTCTATCAATTTAGCAAATCTTTGCTGAATGAAAACTAATTTCTTTAAAAATTTAATAAATAATGACCTCAAGCTTTTCAACATATATTGTTACAAAAGTTATATTTTAAATAAATGCTGTGCTTTTTAAAAACTTTGCATTAATCAAAGAATCCTGAAAAAAGTATCACCGGTTTCCAACATTGATAATAAATCATCAGATAATAAATTCATTGCATAAAATGTATTTTAAAGTAGGCTCCTAGTTCTCCTAGAAGCACGCTGCACTTTTGCCCGAGAGGCAGCTAACACACTTTGTTATTTTGATTAGATAATCACAAGTTCTCTACAATAGAATCAATTAAAGTGAGAGTATACATTTAATATGCATATTAATGTCTTTTCAATGCTATGTGTAGATATTTAGAGTGTTCATTTCAACATTAACTAATACATTATTACATTTTGAAGTTGTTTTAACATTAGTAATGAATATGAACTAACTTTAACGGTCAATGTATAATAAATATGGTGCAGTATACTGTTTTGGTTGTTGTTGTTTGTTTGTTTTTTAATAGAGCACTATTTTAGTTTTCATTCAGTATTCATTTTAAAAACTATCGGTCGATTAATAGATATCAGCCAGCGTGGTCCACTATCGGTCGACCTCTAAATGATTACCATAAACTGCGTAAGCTCAACAATATGTTCATTTATTTCCATGTTATTGACTAAAGAAAAATAATAAATTGATGAATGATAAAAAGCATTACATATAATGTAAAATACACTTTTACCTGCAGTGGTGTTTGTGTTTTGTTGTTGTGTGGTGCGTGTGGATAAGATTGGTGTGCTTGTATGAATCTCTTTCTGATTAGAAGTGCTCCCTATATGATGAGTATTTGATCAAATCAAATGTTTATTGTATACTTTTATCACAGATATGAAATACAAACATCATATATAATGTAAAATACACTTTTACCTGCAGTGGTGTTTGTGTTTTGTTGTTGTGTGATGCTTGTGGGTAAGATTGGTATGTTTGCCTCAGTCTCGTTCCGATTAGAAGTGCTCCCTATATGATGATGAGTATTTTGTCAAACAAAATGTTTAGCTTTTAAACACTTTTTGGTCACACTTCAGTTTAGGGACCAATTCTCACTCTTAACTAATTATTAACTATGACTTTTGCCTCAGTAACTCCTAATTAGCTGTTTGGTAAAAGCTAGTAAGGTAGTTGTTGGGTTTAGGTTTGGGGTGCATTAGTGAATCTAAAATATGATTGTGCAGAATAAGGCATTAATGTGTGCTTTAGAAGCACTAATAAACAGCCAATATGTTAATAATAGACATGCTAATAAGCAACAAGTGAGAATTGGTCCCTATACTAAAATGTTACCTTTTTTAAGAGATATGAATAAAAACATGAAATGTGATGTCAATTACTTCCATATAAATAAGAATGATTTTTTAAAATCTAAATGATTTATAATTGATTTTAATTCATTCATATTTAAAAGAAAATAATGTACTAGCATTAGCCATATTAAGTTACTGTAAAATTCGATTTTAACAGGACATTTTAGAAATTCATCTTGAAAATCTTTACTTGTGATTGACTAGAAAGCACTGACTGTGATAATACAGCTACAAACATATCATGGAAAAGGTCAATATTTTTTGTCACTTATTTCAGAAAGTGAAAACCATATATTATATAGATTCATTACACATAATAATTTAATAATAATTATTGAGCTCAGATGAGCTTTATTTATCACATACACAATTATACAGAGTATAACTCTCAGTGAAATGTGTTCTTTGCATTTAATTTAATTTTGGATGTGGAGAGATTTGACTGAGCGACTGTAATATAGATTGACAGCATGAAGAAATATCTAAGCATGTCAAGATTTCACTGAAATATATTTTCTGAACCCATATGTTCAAATCAGGAACTGCATAACAGAAACAGAGCAACACTTATGCATTAGTTTTTCCTGCATCTGTGGAAATTGTGAAATAAAAACCAAATTAATTATCAGAATTACATCGTGCAACTGAATGTTTAATAATTAAATTATTTCTGAGACTTAACAGAGTGAACTGCTTCTGTGCCAAAAGGAGTGTTTTCTCCTGCTTTGTAAAAGACTTTGCTTTCTGAACTATGCATGATTATGTGTCTAGATTAATTGTATTATTGGCATTTAGCAATACATTTAGAAACTGCTGAAACATGCTATGTACTGTAACAGCTATGTCAACAAATACTAAAGTAATGGCAGAAGTAATGATGCTGTGATCAATGATGCTCATTTATTTTGGCCAGAACTAAAATAAATATTCAGTTAGTTACAGATTACATAAAAAATGCTACAAGTAACCTGTGCTGTTCATTGAATGATCTAAGTCTTCTTTTAAAATGTAAAAACAACAACAACAACAATAATAATAAAAAATGATTATTATTTTAGCACAGATTTGTATTCTCCAATATTTGTCAAAACAGATGCTTAATAAGAAGAAAACTCCATATTGGTAAAATGATAAAATTAAAACACATGACATGTAATGTTAAAACAGCGTTACCTGCAGTGGTGTTTGTGTTTTGTTGTTGCGAGGATGTGTGGGGTGAGATTGATGTGCAATTCGTTTTTACAATCAGAACCATTTCCTAAAATATAAGTGTTATTTGATCAAATAACATTTCATCTGCTCCACTTTATACTTGGTGTCTTTAACTACCAGCATGTACTTAAATAAAAAAAATGTTAGGTACAATGTACTTATTGTGCTCATGTTGTATTGCAAAACACTTTTGCTGCTGTTGAGGTGATATACAGGGCAGGTTAGGAACAGTTTCACAGCATTTTTAAAGTTATTACAGGAATCAATCAAAGATCACAGGAATTAAATTAAAATGTACTGTATTATACAATAAGTGCATTGTATCAAATGATTCATTTAAATGCAAGGAGCCTACATAGCAGTTATTTACACTTAATATAAATTGGGCCTTTGTATAATCCTGTTTGAGAAGGTTGGACGTCACACTATGACCCAACACAGTACCATATATTTGTATTATTAAAAAGGCAATACAAAATGAATTATTAGGTCGACCGATATATCGGTTTTGCCGATCAATCGTCACTGCAAGTTGGCTGATGGAACTATATCGGCAAAATCCATGCTGGAGCGGCTGAGAAGGTCAGATCCTTTTACAGTAGAAGAGCATCCTCTAATTGCAGAGTCACTGAGGACTAGTGCTGTTTCTTTTGAGGAGCGTGCATGAGGGGGGGGGGGGCAATTATGTTAAGTAGAGCGGTCATTTTCCGTTCTTATTCATATATCAAAACCGTGCAGCGTCAGAAGTCGCAATACTGGTAATCAGTATTCAATTCACTTATATTTATGTATGATGCACGGTTTACTCTTTCATGAAACTATCATAGTTAATGATGCCCAAGTGCCACCTACAGGCCTGTTATGTGAAGGCGAAATTCTGACGTGAAAGGACTTTATATTGCCAATTATGACGCATAATGAACCTGTCTTATGCTCATAAAGCCTTCATTTATCGGATCAAAAATAAAGAAAAAAATTGCAATATTGTGAAATATTATTAAAATGTAAAAGAATGTTTCTCTATTTTAATATACTTAAAAATAACATTTATTTCTGTGATGTACAGCTGAATTTTCAGCATCATTACTCCAGTCTTCATTGCATGATCCTTCAGAAATCATTCTAATAAACTGATTTATTATCAATATTGAAAACCGTTGTGCTGCTTATTTTTATTGTATTATGATTATTATTATTACTTTTTGGAACCCTGATACTTTTTGGGGTTCATTGATAAATAAAAATAAACAGAACAGCATGTATAAAAATAGAGATGTTTCTAACAATATCAATCTTTACTAGCACTATTTCTATCAATTTAGCAAATCTTTGCTGAATGAAAACTAATTTCTTAAAAAATTAAGTAAATACTGACCTCAAGCTTTTCAACATATATTGTTACAAAAGTTATCTTTTAAATAAATGCTGTGCTTTTTAAAAACTTTATATTTATCAAAGAATCCTGAAAAAAGTATCACCGGTTTCCAACATTGATAATAAATCATCAGATAATAAATTCATTGCATAAAATGTATTTTAAAGTAGGCTCCTAGTTCTCCTAGAAGCACGCTGCACTTTTGCCCGAGAGGCAGCTAACACACTTTGTTATTTTGATTAGATAATCACAAGTTCTCTACAATAGAATCAATTAAAGTGAGAGAGTATACATTTAATATGCATATTAATGTCTTTTCAATGCTATGTGTAGATATTTAGAGTGTTCATTTCAACATTAACTAATACATTATTACATTTTGAAGTTGTTTTAACATTAGTAATGAATATGAACTAACTTTAACAATGTATAATAAATATGGTGCAGTATACTGTTTTGTTGTTGTTGTTTGTTTGTTTTTAATAGAGCACTATTTTAGTTTTCATTCAGTATTCATTTTAAAACTATCGGTCGATTAATAGATATCAGCCAGCGTGGTCCACTATCGGTCGACCTCTAAATGATTACCATAAACTTAAGCTCAACAATATGTTCATTTATTTCCATGTTATAGACTAAAGAAAAATAATAAATTGATGAATGATAAAAAGCATTTCATATACACTTTTACCTGCAGTGGTGTTTGTGTTTTGTTGTTGTGTGGTGTGTGTGGATAAGATTGGTGTGCTTGTATGAATCTCTTTCTGATTAGAAATGCTCCCTATATGATGAGTATTTGATCAAATCAAATGTTTATTGTATACTTTTATCACAGATATGAAATACAAACATCATATATAATGTAAAATACACTTTTACCTGCAGTGGTGTTTGTTGTTGTTGTTGTATGATGCTTGTGGGTAAGATTGGTATGCTTGCCTCAGTCTCGTTCTGATTAGAAGTGATCCCTATATGATGATGAGTATTTTGTCAAACAAAATGTTTAGCTTTTAAACACTTTTTGGTCACACTTCAGTTTAGGGACCAATTCTCACTATTAACTAATTATTAACTATGACTTTTGCCTCAGTAACTCCTAATTAGCTGTTTGGTAAAAGCTAGTAAGGTAGTTGTTGGGTTTAGGTTTGGGGTGCATTAGTGAATCTAAAATATGATTGTGCAGAATAAGGCATTAATGTGTGCTTTAGAAGCACTAATAAACAGACAGTATGTTAATAATAGACATGCTAATAAGCAACAAGTAAATGGTGAGAATTGGTCCCTATACTAAAATGTTACCTTTTTTTAGGAGATATGAATAAAAACATGAAATGTGATGTCAATTACTTCCATATAAATAAGAATGATTTTTTAAAATCTAAATGATTTATAATTGATTTTAATTCATTCATATTTAAAAGAAAATAATGTACTATTATTAGCCATATTAAGTTACGGTAAAATTCGATTTTAACAGGACATTTTAGAAATTCATCTTGAAAATCTTTACTTGTGATTGACTAGAAAGCACTGACTGTGATAATACAGCTACAAACATATCATGAAAAAGGTCAATATTTTTTGTCACTTATTTCAGAAAGTGAAACCCATATATTATATAGATTCATTACACATAATAATTTAATAATAAATATTGAGCTCAGATGAGCTTTATTAATCACATACACAATTCTACAGAGTATAACTCTCAGTGAAATGTGTTCTCTGCATTTAATTTAATTTTGGATGTGGAGAGATTTGACTGAGCGACTGTAATATAGATTGACAGCATGAAGAAATATCTAAGCATGTCAAGATTTCACTGAAATATATTTTCTGACCCATATGTTCAAATCAGGAACTGCATAACAGAAACAGAGCAACACTTATGCATTAGTTTTTCCTGCATCTGTGGAAATTGTGAAATAAAAACCAAATTAATTATCAGAATTACATCGTGCAACTGAATGTTTAGTAATTAAATTATTTCTGAGACTTAACAGAGTGAACTGCTTCTGTGCCAAAAGGAGTGTTTTCTCCTGCTTTGTAAAAGGCTTTGCTTTCTGAACTATGCATGATTATGTGTCTAGATTAATTGTATTATTGGCATTTAGCAACACATTTAGAAACTGCTGAAACATGCTATGTACTGTAACAGCTATGTCAACAAATACTGTAAAGTAATGGCAGAAGTAATGATGCTGTGATCAATGATGCTCATTTATTTTGGCCAGAACTAAAATAAATATTCAGTTAGTTACAGATTACATAAAAAATGCTACAAGTAACCTGTGCTGTTCATTGAATGATCTAAGTCTTCTTTTAAAATGTAAAAAAACAACAACAGCAACAACAATAATAATAATAATAATAATAAATGATTATTATTTTAGCACAGATTTGTATTCTCCAATATTTGTCAAAACAGATGCTTAATAAGAAGAAAACTCCATATTGGTAAAATGATAAAATAAAAACACATGACGTGTAATGTTAAAACAGCGTTACCTGCAGTGGTGTTTGTGTTTTGTTGTTGCGGCGATGTGTGGGGTGAGATTGAAGTGCAATTCGTTTTTACAATCAGAACCATTTCCTAAAATATAAGTGTTATTTGATCAAATAACATTTCATCTGCTCCCACTTTATACTTGGTGTCTTTAACTACCAGCATGTACTTAAATAAAAAAAATGTTAGGTACAATGTACTTATTGTGCTCATGTTGTATTGCAAAACACTTTTGCTGCTGTTGAGGTGATATACAGGGCAGGTTAGGAACAGTTTCACGGCATTTTTAAAGTTATTACAGGAATAAATCAAAGATCACAGGAATTAAATTAAAATGTACTGTATTATACAATAAGTGCATCGTATCAAATGATTAATTTAAATGCAAGGAGCCTACATAGCAGTTATTTACACTTAATATAAATTGGGCCCTTGTATAATCCTGTTTGAGAAGGTTGGACGTCACACTATGACCCAACACATTACCATATATTTGTATTATTAAAAAAAGGCAATACAAAATGAATTATTAGTAGAGGTCGACCGATATATCGGTTTTGCCGATCAATCGTCACTGCAAGTTGGCTGATGGAACTATCGGCTATCGGCAAAAATCCATGCTGGAGCGGCTGAGAAGGTCAGATCCTTTTACAGTAGAAGAGCATCCTCTAATTGCAGAGTCACTGAGGACTAGTGCTGTTTCTTTTGAGGAGCGTGCATGAGGGGGCAATTATGTTAAGTAGAGCGGTCATTTTCCGTTCTTATTCATAAATCAAAACCATGCAGAGTCAGAAGTCTCAATACTGGTAATCAGTATTCAATTCACTTATATTTATGTATGATGCACGGTTTACTCTTTCATGAAACTATCATAGTTAATGATGCCCAAGTGCCACCTACAGGCCTGTTATGTGAAGGCGAAATTCTGACGTGAAATGACTTTATATTGCCAATTATGCAGCATAATGAACCTGTCTTATGCTCATAAAGCCTTCATTTATCGGATCAAAAATAAAGAAACAAATTGCAATATTGTGAAATATTATTAAAATGTAAAAGAATGTTTCTCTATTTTAATATAACATTTATTTCTGTGATGTACAGCTGAATTTTCAGCATCATTACTCCAGTCTTCATTGCATGATCCTTCAGAAATCATTCTAATATACTGATTTATTATCAATATTCGAAACCGTTGTGCTGCTTATTTTTTATTGTATTATTATTATTATTTATTTTTTTTTGGAACCCCTGATACTTTTTTGGGGTTCATTGATAAATAAAAAAGAAAAGTATGTATTAAAAATAGAGATGTTTTATAATAATATCAATCTTTACTAGCACTATTTCTATAAATTTAGCAAATCTTTGCTGAATGAAAACTAATTTCTTAAAAAATGTAATAAATACTGACCTCAAGCTTTTCAACATATATTGTTACAAAAGTTATATTTTAAATAAATGCTGTGCTTTTTAAAAACTTTGCATTAATCAAAGAATCCTGAAAAAAGTATCACCGGTTTCCAACATTGATAATAAATCATCAGATAATAAATTCATTGCATAAAATGTATTTTAAAGTAGGCTCCTAGTTCTCCTAGAAGCACGCTGCACTTTTGCCCGAGAGGCAGCTAACACACTTTGTTATTTTGATTAGATAATCACAAGTTCTCTACAATAGAATCAATTAAAGTGAGAGAGTATACATTTAATATGCATATTAATGTCTTTTCAATGCTATGTGTAGATATTTAGAGTGTTCATTTCAACATTAACTAATACATTATTACATTTTGAAGTTGTTTTAACATTAGTAATGAATATGAACTAACTTTAACGGTCAATGTATAATAAATTTGGTGCAGTATACTGTTTTTGTTGTTGTTGTTTGTTTGTTTTTTAATAGAGCACTATTTTAGTTTTCATTCAGTATTCATTTTAAAAACTATCGGTCGATTAATAGATATCAGCCAGCGTGGTCCACTATCGGTCGACCTCTAAATGATTACCATAAACTGCGTAAGCTCAACAATATGTTCATTTATTTCCATGTTATAGACTAAAGACAAAAAATAAATTGATGAATGATAAAAAGCATCACATATAATGTAAAATACACTTTTACCTGCAGTGGTGTTTGTGTTTTGTTGTTGTGTGGTGCGTGTGGATAAGATTGGTGTGCTTGTATGAATCTCGTTCCGATTAGAAGTGCTCCCTATATGATGAGTATTTGATCAAATCAAATGTTTATTGTATACTTTTATCACAAATATGAAATACAAACATCACATATAATGTAAAATACACTTTTACCTGCAGTGGTGTTTGTGTTTTGTTGTTGTGTGATGCTTGTGGGTAAGATTGGTATGTTTGCCTCAGTCTCGTTCCGATTAGAAGTGCTCCCTATATGATGATGAGTATTTTGTCAAACAAAATGTTTAGCTTTTAAACACTTTTTGGTCACACTTCAGTTTAGGGACCAATTCTCACTATTAACTAACTATTAACTATGACTTTTGCCTCAGTAACTCCTAATTAGCTGTTTAGTAAAAGCTAGTAAGGTAGTTGTTGGGTTTAGGTTTGGGGTGCATTAGTGAATCTAAAATATGATTGTGCAGAATAAGGCATTAATGTGTGCTTTAGAAGCACTAATAAACAGCCAATATGTTAATAATAGACATGCTAATAAGCAACAAGTAAATAGTGAGAATTGGTCCCTATACTAAAATGTTACCTTTTTTAAGAGATATAAATAAAAATATGAAATGTGATGTCAATTACTTCCATATAAATATGAATGAATTTTTAAAAATCCATATTTAAAAGAAAATAATGTACTATTATTAGCCATATTAAGTTACTGTAAAATTCGATTTTAACAGGACATTTTAGAAATTCATCTTGAAAATCTTTACTTGTGATTGACTATAAAGCACTGACTGTGATAATACAGCTACAAACATATCATGAAAAAGGTCAATATTTTTTGTCACTTATTTCAGAAAGTGAAACCCATATATCACTCTTCACACAGAGTGAAATATTTCAAGCCTTTATTTCTTGAAATTTTGATGATTATGGCTTACAGATAATGAAAACCCCAAATTCAGTGTCTCAGAAAATATTTATATGACATAAGATCAATAAAAAAGTATATTTTTTAACAGAAATGTCAGGCTTCTGAAAAGTATGTTCATTTCTATGCACTCGATACTTGGTTGGGCCTCCTTTTGCATGAATTACTGCATCAATGCGGCATGACATGAAGACAATCAGCCTGTGGCACTGCTCAGGTGTAATGAAGCCCAGGTTGCTTTGATAGCAGCCTTCAGGTCATCTGCATTGTTGGGTCTGGTGTCTCTCATCTTCCTAATGACAATACTCCATAGATTCTCTATGGGGTCCTGGTCAGGCAAGTTTGCTGGCCAATCAAGCACAGTAACACCATGGTCATTGAACCAGCTTTTGGTACCTTTGGTAGTGTGGGCAGGTGCCAAGTCCTGCTGGAAAATGAAATCAGCATCTCCATAAAGCTTGTCAGCAGAAGGAAGCATAAAGTGCTCTAAAATTTCCTGGTCGATGGCTGCGTTGACTGTGGACTTCAGAAAACCCAGTGGAGCAACACCAGCAGAGGACATGGCAGCCCAAATCATCACTGACTGTGGAAACTTCACACTGGACTTCAAGCAACATTAATTATGTGCCTCTCCACTCTTCCTCCAGTCTCTGGGACCTTGATTTCCAAACTAATGCAACATTTACTTTAATCTGAAAAGAGGACTTTGGACCACTGAGCCACAGTCCAGTTATTCTTCTCCTTAGCCCAGGTATGGCGCTTCTGACGTTGTTTCTGTTTCAGAAGTGGCTTGTAGCCATTTTCCTGAAGATGTCTGAGCATGGTGACTCTTGATGCACTGACTCCAGCTTCAGGTCACTCCTTTTGAAGCTCTCCCAAGTGTTTGAATCGGCTTTGCTTGACAGTATTCTCAAGCTCACGGTCATCCTTGTTGTTTGTGCACCTTTTCCTACTCAATTTCTTCCTTCCAGTAAACTCTGCATTTAATATGCTTTGATACAGCACTCCTTGAACAGCCACCCTTTCAGTAATGACCCTCTGTGACTTACCCTCTTTGTGGAGGGTGTCAATGATCGTCTTCTGGATCATTGCCAAGTCAGCAGTGTTCCCCATTATTGTGGTTTCAAAGAACAAGTGATACCCACAATGCATACTGTTGGGATGGTCATTTATTGAAACTCAAATGTAAATATTCTAATATTTTGATATACTGATTTTTTACTTTCATTAGCTGTAAGCTCTAATCATCAAAATTAAAACAAAATAAATTTTGAAGTGTTTTACTTTACATGCAATGAATCTAAAATATATGTAGGTTTCACTTTTTGAAATAAGTTACAAGAAAAAATGAACTTTTTCACCATATTCTAATTGTTTTAGATGTACCTGTATGTCAAAAGAGGATAATCAGTACCTTTCTCATGTGATTTTGGGTTTTCTGTATCCATGTGTGTGGGTGAGAAGTCTGATCCTAAAGTGAAAAGCAATTTCATTTTAGGTAGCCCAGTAGGGGATATACAATTGCTGGAAGACCAATTACAGTATATACAAAACCAACCTGTAAAGCCAAGCAATTATATTTTCTTATTGCATGTAAAGTGTTACTTGCAACAGTAGCCTAAAATTATGTCTTGGCTATTTATTAATATTATTTTGCTGTCTATAAGCCTACAGCAGATGACATCAGCCAAAAAGTCGAAAGATGAAGAGATGGAAAAAGTTATGACATTCGATTAAAGATAATCAAGGCATGTACTTTTACAACAGAATAGTTTACACTGACAAATTGTGTGTAATAAGACCAGGATTGTGTATTAAAAAAGTACAAAGCGTCTATTTTGGTTTCATGATTTTAAATGTTCAAAATCTGCTTCAGCAAACGGCAAAAAAAAAATACAATTAAAATAAAAGGCCAACACGTTACAAAGCTACATATTTTATCTTGAAAATGAAGGAATAAATTATTATTATTGCAGCACAGGACCTTAATTTTTTGATTAACAAAAAAATAAGTTTTATTTTAGTAACTATATTGCAGGATTTTTAAATGACTGGTGTAGCCTTAAAGGGCTTGCTTGGGTTTCAACAAACAAACAAACAAACATACAATAACAGCTCTTGCTGAGTAACATGCTCACAGCATGACATGATGGGAAGCTGGAGGTCAGAGTATGAGAGATTGTGTGTGAGAGTATAATAATGCAGGAGAGAGAGTTTGATGTCAGCTTTACCTTCGGTGGTGTTTGCAGATGAGTTTGGTGAAGTGGTGGATGTGGAGGGATTTGACTGAGTGACTGTAATGATAGATTGACAGCATGAAGAAGCTGAAGTTTTCACTGATATATATTCTATGACCCGAGTATGAGAGATTGTGCGTGAGAGTATAATAATGCAGGAGAGAGAGTTTGATGTCAGCTTTACCTTTAGTGACTGCAGGTGAGTTTGGTGAAGTGGTGAGAGTGGAGGGATTTGTTTGAGGGTCTGTAATGATAGATTGACAGCATGAAGAAGCTGAAGTTTTCACTGATATATATTCTATGACCCAGTATGAGAGATTGTGCGTGAGAGTATAATAATGCAGAGAGAGAGTTTGATGTCAGCTTTACCTTTAGGGTCTGCAGGTGGGTTTGGTGAAGTGGTGAGAGTGGAGGGATTTGTTTGAGGGACTGTAATGATAGATTGACAGCATGAAGAAGCTGAAGTTTTCACTGATATATATTCTATGACCCATATGTTCAAATCAGGATCAGCATAACAGAAACAGAGCAACACTTACTTGGATTATCGTCTCCTTTACCTGTGGAAAGTGTGAGATAAAACCATATTAATCACCTACATCAGAATTACATTGTCCAACTGAACCTTTTATCACTGATTTATTTCTGAGACACAACAGAGTGAACGGCTTCTGTGCCAAAAGGAAGTTTTTTCTCCTTCTTTTTAAAAGACTTTGCTCTCCTAAATATACATGATTATGTGGCTAAATTAATTTTATTATTGGCACTTAACAGTGTTTTTTCTGCTCTCAGAACAGATATGTGATCTATAATGCAAATGTTTTCAAAAACTAATGAATATGACTGATTATTGGAAGACGCGCTACATCTATTCACCTACAAGTTACCCAACCGCTTCATTACTGGCTCAGATGCAGACATGGTTAAACTGTGTTGTTGTGGGGTTCGTGTGGAAATACCATGTGTTGGCATCTGTTCCCAGGATAGGGGTCACACATTCATTTAAAAGGACTTACCTTTACAGACTTTAAAGTCAACATGAAATGCCATTCACTTTTTGCATTATTTCCAACGGCCATCTAAAATAATGCTTTGGCTATTGTTTAATATTATTTTGCTCCCCATATGTGTGACCCATATCTATTTATCATGTGAAGACATCAGCCAAAAAGCAAAGTCAAAAGTTGAAGAAACTGAAAATGTTATGAGTTTTTGATAGGAAAATCCTTCTAATATATGAAGATTAGCAATTTTATAAAAAAATAACGCTGCTCATGAGCAGCACTGATGGTGAGATTTTGAAGGAGAGTTCGCAGTGCAGCATGATGGTAGGATGGAGGTCAGAGGTCATGAGTGAGACAGATTGATTGAGAGAGATACTGTATAATGCTGGAGTGTGTGTCAGATTTTAATAAGATTTCTCTTTTTCATCATCTCGTACATCCTTATGTCACTGGATGCTGTAAGAGTGCATGTCAAAAGAGGACGACTATTACTTGTTTCACTTGGTTTTGTGACTTGTGGAGGAATGTGTGAGAGTGAGGGGCCTGAGTCTGTCTGAAGGGAATAGCTAGTTCGTTTTAGGTGGTCCAGTACAGGATTTAACTACAAGCACACTAAAACTACAATCTTATAGACACCAAAGCAGATCTTTCTAGAAAAAAGTTCTTGCTTGGGTCCCTTGCTCTACCGCTCTCTCAATAAATAAATAAATAATAGTAAACAAAGCATACAAAATGAATAAATTAATGAAGAAATATCATTAATAAAATTACATGCAATTGCCGCATTATGCCTTTTCGGGGCCATGGACTAATGCAGTTCTGGCCCCCAAAACTGGATGTTTTCTAGCTGGATGTTGTGCTTACGATCAACAATTATGTCTTTTCATTTGACTAAACTGATTTTCAGAAATCAAAACACAAGTCCCACTCGCTGTGAAGTGGGAACAACTAAGCAGCAGAGGATTCCACTTGGTCTTCAAGCCTTCCTTGAGTGGCTACGTTCACAATTCAAACAACGCTTTGGAAAAATAATAATTTATTTTTATTTGTATGGTCTAGGTGGTCATAAGGTGTATGCCTGCAAATACGGGACAAAACCGATACCTTAAATACGAGACGATTCCGTATTATACAAAACGGTTGGCGACCCTGTATAAAATGCTAAAGAGAACTGACTCGGGGGGCCCCCTAGTGTCCTCGGCCCTGGGCTGCACCCCATTTTGCCCATTAGGATAACGTGGCCCTGGTGACATGTGCTCATAGCATGGCATGATGGGAAGCTGGAGGTCATCTTGTGAGAGATCGTGTGTGTGAGTATGATAATGCAGGAGAGTGAGTTTAATGTTTGCTTTACGTTTATTGGTATCTGCAGGTGTGTTTGATGCTTTGCTGGGAGTGGAGGAGTTTGAGTGAGGGACTGTAATGATGGATTGACAGCATGAAACAATATCTAAGCATCAAGTTTTCACTTATATATGCATTTTCTGACCCAAAAGTACAGCCATATGTAAAAAAAAAAAAGAAAATATAATCTGTGACACACACACACACACACACACACACACACACACACACACACACACACACACACACACACACACACACACAAACACACACACACACACAATATTGATACACAGTTGAGTGGAAGCATCAACATAAACATTTAAATCTAAGAACTTGAAACATGGGTTTGACTAGATTTTACAAAGATTTCTCCTTTTCATAATCTTGTACATCCTTATCACTATCCTATCCTTCACAAACTGCTGCAATACAGCATGTCAAAAGAGTTACCATTCACTGAAGGGAAAAGCAAGTTTTAGGTGGTTCAGTACAGGATTACAGGAAAATACCAAAGATACTTCTAGCATGTCATACACTTTCATCTCTTTTGATGAGGCCAATGTTTTACATGATAAAAGGTCAAAATACAGAATATGATTAGAATTTTCACAACAACAGCACTGCATATTAGACATATACTGAAATTATTTAAGAAAATAATGCCTTGATAATATAGGGAATTTACAGAATATTTAAACTTCATGGAGTTTATTGAAATGTATGCTTTAAAACTGGAGGGTTTGAGGGGAAAAAAGTGTAGAAACAATTCACAAATAATTATAAAGTCAAGTAAAGCAAGTAAAGGTTCTTGCACATCGAGAATGTGTTTTTTTTATTCATCATCCTAATAATTCATCACGCACAAACACCTCTCAAAATGCTTGCTACAGATGCGAAAACACGGAAGATTTAACCTGATCCCAAAAATGTTATGACGGAAGAAAGGCAGTGTGTAAACGTGACTGACACAACCTGAGGTTGCATTTATTTTTTTACGTGCGAAAATTCTGAACGATAATTTTCTTGCAAAATCTATAAAAATCTCTTAAAAACCTAAAAAAAACGTTTTATTTACTACTTTTCTTACAAAAAACAAAACAAAAAAATACAGTGTAGCATTGGCAATATCTTCAATTATTTAACAATTATAATTAGCTTACTACAAATTATTTAGCAAAACCTAAAACACACCTTCTGTCACGGTGCACACACAAGGGAGGATAGAAGAGCACGCAAACAAGGATGTAGCTCAAATAAACAGTCTTTATTGACTCCTAACAAGGCAGGGCACAGCACGACAAGGCAAGGCTGACACAGACAGGAACACCGGGGAGTAACGAGTAGACGAGACACTATAACAGACAGGACTATAAATACACAGGATAACCATAGATAACGAGACAAACACAGCTGGACAAGAATTAATTCATAATCACACTTGACAAGGAAAAGAAACAAACCAAATATGGAAACAAGAGGCGGCAACACATGGCACACACGACAGAGGACTAACACCCTCACATTATATTCCGCATTTCTTTGAAACCCAAGACAGGCTCCTTGTAAAAACTGTCAGCTTTGGTCAGAAAGGGGAAGGGAGTTACTAGCAGTGCGTATGTGGTGCGACCTGGCTGCCATGGAAACATAGCGTGCACACAAACTATTTCAGTTTCTCAACCACAGCTTCCTGTAGTTCGACAAAAACCTTCCCCCTTCTCAAGGCTCTGGCGCTTTGCTTTCTTTTCTTTTGTTCGGCTCAGTATGCGCTGCGTATATTTGGTTCTGGCAGATATATACTGCCATATAACTCACTGTATGTGTGCGGAAGGGGGAGGGGTCAAATGTACTCCTGTGGGTGGGGGTAGATAATTATATATTACAGACTATAGATATGCAAATTATATATATGCAACTCTCCTAAATCTTCTACATGAGAGCTTCGACTACAACTAGAACACTGTAAAATGTTAGACTACTAATTTATCTTAGACTACTAATTTAGCATTCAAGATAAAGTCTTTTGTGGAAAGATATTGACACTAAGATGCTAAGATGTATTATTTTATAATTCTGAAAATCTCCTAATAGCTTTCTTTAACTTTTAACTCTGTATAAGTGTAGTTTTAGCTCAGAGTAGCAGTACCTTTCACTTATTTTCTTTGCCGGATGTGGTTTTGCTTGACTTGGTTCACAGCTTGAAGCACATGCATCTTGAGCGTAGCTGTTTTAGCAGGTCCACCCATTACATGCAACACGACATAACGAGAAAAGCGACATTAAATGTCCAGTTTGGTGTAGTTTTCTTGACGTTTTTGAGAGATTCACTATCAAAGTCTTCTTCAAAAGTCTTAATCGTAATGAGGTTCACATAAAACATCAATCTCCTGCAAGCTGATATTTAATCTGCTTTTAAAGTTTGATCTAAACCTCTAAACTGTGCTATATTCACAAACATTGACTATTAAAACAATAAATATGACATATTTCCAATAATAATGCAATGTAGCAGAACATAATCATTAAAGCTCATGTTTAGTCTATAAAAGTTCAAATAATTCCTTTAAATCTTAAAAAAACTGTTTCCCCAACAGAACATGTTTTCAGCATTATTTGGTTTAATCATTTTAGTTATAATATATTATGTCATTTTTAATCAATTTTGGAGTTTAAACCTGATTTTATTTATTCCAGATGGTTGAAAGTCTGTTTCAAACGCTACAATATTTGACTTTGGCACCATTACTTTCAATTTGAAGGCAGTGAATTTACTATTATTAGTTAATTACAAGTTAATTTTGGTAACACTTTAGGTAAGGGACCAATTATCGCTATTAAGTAGTTGCGTATTAGCATGGAATATTATTAACATGTTGGCTGTTTCTAAAGCACATATTCTGACTGACTGTATTCTACATCCCTAATCCTACCCAATACCTAAAAAACTACCTTTAACTATTAATAAGCATCACAAAATCCTCAAAACAACAAAAATAATCGATAAAAAAATATTTAAAGGTCTTTACTAGTTCTTTCCTGACATATCAGACTTCAATTTTTTATTTAAATCACTATTTTACTTCAACACCAAGGTTGCAACATGTATTTACAATCTTTAAAAACACAGAAAGATTTGCAGATAGTGTGAGAGCGAGTTAAAGGAACATACAGGTAAAAATAAAAAACAACAACTAAATTAATTCAACTTCATAGTCTTCTCTTTTTTGAATAATTATTAGTTTTTAAAAACTGTGCCACTTATTTTCAGTCTTCTAACTAATGAAGCCAAAGCAGTCGCCCACAACTTAAATTAATGCACACTGGCTCAACGCAATGCGACATAGGCCTAGATATGTGTGACCCCAGACCACAAAACCAGTGATAATGGGCAATTTTTCGAAATTGAGATCATCTGAAAGCTGAATAAATACACTTTCCATTGATGCATAGTTTTTTGGGATAGGACAATCTGGAATCTGAGGGTGCAAAGATCTAAATATTGAGAAAATCACCATTAAAGTTGTCCAAATGAAGTTCTTAGCAATGCACATTATTAATCAAAAATTAAGTTTTGACATATTTACAGTAGGAAATTAACAAAATATCTTAATGGAACATGATCTTTAGTTAACGTCCTTATGATTTAACGTCCTAGCGATGTAAGACTGGTTTTGTAGTCCAGGGTCATAAATACAGCAGAGTTAATGTACGTACAGCCTTCGTGACTTAAATGGCTCATTCTTAAGATGCAGACATGAAATCATCAATCAATCAATAACAAAGACTCAATCAATCCAAAGACTTGACTTGAATAATGAATAATGTAATAAAACTTTTTTTTGGACAAATTTTGCAGAGTAATAAAATGTAAAGTTTTAGAAACTGGCAAGTTATGAGTTCTTTTAATGCAAACACTAAGGAGGAAATGCTAAAACAATTATCTAATTGTTTTCTCGGTGATTTCACACACATTGTGCAGTTGATAACTTGAGGAGATCATGATTTCACACTTGAAATTACTTTAGTCGGTATAACCTATTTGAGTCAGGTTGATTTGGTCATATTAAATCACATTTTAGATTTTTTAATGCATGTCTATCTAACATCCACCAATGTTCAAAATCAAAACACAAATTTTCATACAGCATCATTCACATAATTAGTAATTGAAAGAACAGTTAACTCCAGAAAAAATAATTTGCGTCATCGTTAACTCACCCTCACGTTATTACTTTTTTTTTTTTTGACCACAAAAAGAGATGTTGTATGTTAATTCTGCTGGTTTCCGTGAGCTGACAAGCTCCACAAATGACAAAAAAGCACAATCAAATCCATATGCAGTATATTTCTAATCTTCTGAAGTCATATGATAGATTTGTATGAAGATTTAAGACTTAAATTTCGCCCTGTTCCTCACACAAAGATATTGTATGACTTCAAAGGCCATGTGAACTACTTTTATGATACATTTAGTCATTTTTGAGGCTCAACACCTTTGGTCGCCATTAACTTTTACTGTAGGGAAAAGTGCAGCATGAACATTCTTCTAAATAGCTTCTTTTGCGCTCTACAAATGAAAGTCGTACAGTTTTGGAACAACATGAAAGCAAGTAAATTATCACAGAATATTAATTTTCAGATGAGCCTTTCCTTTAAATAAACATACGGACTTATAAAGACACTTAAATAAGCCTGACAAGTAGATTTCATGAATATTCCCATGAGCACTGACTCTTAAGATCTTCCGATGCCTTTCTTCCTTTTCTATGTGATTTGCATGTACAGTGCAGTCACGAGGATTCTCATCCACTCTCAAGCCACAACACTTTTAAATATAGTGAAAAGACATTTCGATGCAACACGTCTCATGGCACTTCTTCAGCGACTTTCACAAGCACCATTTTAGCCGGCAAATTCACGAGATGCAGAAACCGGCTCAAAATGGAGCAAGGAAGTGGTCAGAGGCCTGTGCAGCGAGGCATCATGTTCAAGAGTATCATGCAATGTGACACCCAAAAAACATTCAATTGAATAATACAGTACAATACAATATAATATAATGCTCAACGTGCACTCAAAATGTCTTAATAAAAATCACGTATCTGATCACTGATCTTTTTTTTTGTGATTTGAAATTGTAACTTTTGATAATGTCATGTGATGATATTATTAATATTATTATTCTCTCTCGCTCGCTGGAAATGTATGTAACAATAACCTGCCCAGGGTCTACAGATGCAAATTAGCTATTTCTAGTTAACTCTGGCACAGCATTTGTAAATTTGTAATATTTCACGTTGTATTTTCGCACTTAATCTTCTTGGTTGATTATTTTCACATCTTTTTTTTTTCTGGACGAGGCAACGCTCCTGGAGAAAACACCCTTTTAATTTACAGTACATGTAAATGTATATATTGAAGACCAACCAGAAGGCAGTACTTGAACAACCGGTTTCATATTTCCTTGTATTATCTATTTATTTATCTATTTAAATTCCATGTTTTAATGCAGTAAAAATACTAAACATAATTTGAAATAAATGAGTAAATTTATGTAATTGAAAATATCGAAAAACATATTATACAATTATAAATGTACATATACTGTATTACATTGAAATATATTAAATACAAATATATTATTATATTATATTATATTATATTATATTATTAAACATGCAAAAAATACAAATTTCAGTTGCTGATGCGATAGCCTGATGCAATTTTCCAACAATACTCCAAAGGACTCAACTCAAGAACATCAAAAATGGTTCTTCACAAGAAGAACCTGAGAACCTTTACTTTTAAGACAGCAGAACATAAGACTCTATTAAATAACGAGAGAGATCCTCAACAGCATCCATCCGAATGTGCCATGTGAAAACGGCGATGATTGATTGACAGTTTGGCCTTCGCACGGGTCAAATCTAGCAGAACCTCGAGCGAGTTTGAGGGGATACGCCCAAACCAGCCAGATCTTTGACAGCTCCTTTACCAGGTAGTGCAAACTAGAACCAAACACACCTCTTGCTAGTGTCCCGCCACAGAAACATTCAACAAATCCCATTAGGCATTTTACAAAGTGCACTTTTGCAACATTTCGGTAGCTCTGTCTTTACTCCGATCTTGTACAAAGCAACAACTTCTCACTTTGAACGTCTAAGAGAATTCCCCTTCTTCTTGGTGTACAACGGTGGCGATTCTCAGTAAAATAATAATATTTCTAACAAACAAAACTTTAAATTATTTGAGGACTCAGGCACCAAAATAAGTTTTCCCTGCATATACACATTAAGATTGAATTATCATCGACATCCTTGTCAAGATTCGAAGAAACACTCATTTACTATTTCATTTTATGTTAGTGTTTTGTGTTATGACTAGTGATTCAATAAGCTTCAATACACTATATTTACTATTGAGAGTTATGTAATAACACACAACACAGATACTGGACCAAAATATGAATGAATCTACACCACAAAAAGGACTACGTACGCAAACAATTAATTCACAAAATGTCACATAATACAAAACACAGCAGTAAATATAATAAACAAAAGATAATAAATATATCATATACCATCGCAAATTTGCTTGTAAATATATATTTATTTTAAAATGATAAAAAACCTGTAAATATATATTTTTTTTACTTACATAAGACCAAGCATAGGACCAAAACCAAGGCTCCTAGCGCAAAAAATCTCGCCATATCCATGAGTTCAAAAGCCGCTTCTAAGACACCATATGTCCTATTTGAAACAGACACAGATCTGGGTTAACCATCAGAAAGCGTACTGGCTTTTGGTCTCTCTTGCTCTGTTTTCATGTAATCTTACGTGTTCTCGTGCGTCTAATCAGTCGGTTCTGTTGCCGGTGAGCTTTCACCTTCAAAAAAACTTTTTTTTTTGAAGACAGCAGAGCAGTGTCAGAGACACTCTCCTCTTCAGCTTTGCGTTAAGGCCCTTTCTTAACAGGAAGTTGCATTTTCATCTACGCCACACATCTCTGCCTTCTACTGTGTCGTCCTTCAAATGGGAAATGAAAGAAAATGATCTCATTTTTTGCTTTTTTCGATGACCTGCTTCCATAGTGAGAGCAGCACCTTTAGAAGATGCACATTTAAAACTAAAATAACCTCTAATTAAATGATTGAACATTTCAAATCAAATGTCAAAGACACAGAAAGTGTTCCAATACTTTCAAAAAGAACTATATCTATCTATCTATATCTAAATATATATACAGTGGGGCAAAAGTATTTAGTCAGCCAATTAATTGCAAGTTCTCCCACTTAAAAAGATGAGAGGCCTGTAATTTTCATCATAGGTATAATTCAACTATGAGAGACAAAATAAGAAAAAAAATCCAGAAAATCACATTGTAGGATTTTTAAAATTTATTGCTAATTATGGTGGAAAATAAGTATTATTTGCACAATTGGTGGCTGACTAAATACTTTTTGCCCCACTGTATATACATTATACATACATTGCCCTGTGGAAATATTCAAACCCCTTCATTTTGTTATTGTAGCCTTATACAGCCTTATGTTAGAAAAGATGCTTTAGATTCATTTTTTCCACATAAATTTACACTCCACACAACATAATGGCAAAGAAAAAACAGAACTGTCACAACTGAAAGGAGTACATTGCATAACTATTCAAACCCTTAACTCAGTAATTAGCTGAAGCGCTTTACAGCCTCACATCTTTTTGGCTATGATGTGACAAGCTTTGCTCAACAGAATTTGACAATTATCTGCCATTCTTCACCTCACCAGGTAACCTATCAAGCTCTGTCAGGTTGGATGGGGGCAGACACCATATTTTCAGGTTTCTCCAGAAATATTTGATTGGGTTCAAGCTCAGGCTCTGGCCGGGCCACTCAAGGACATTCACAGAGTTGTGTATAAGCCAATCTTGCTGTGTGCTTTGATTCATTGTCCTGTTGGAAGGTGAACCTTCTGCCAGTCTGAGGTTCTGAATGCTCTGGACTGGGTTTTCATTAAGGCTATCTAAATATTTTGGTGCATTGAGCTTTTCTTCTATTCTGATGAGTGACCATGAGTCACACTTTACTTTTGGGATGGTACTGTGCAGGTGATGAGCAGAGCTGGTTCCCTTCAAACATGATGCTTAGAATTGATGTTCATCAATACCAAATGATCTTGTTTCTCACAGTCATTTAAGTGTATAATATTTTTTTTGACAAAGATGTTAAAAACCTGCTATTTGCTTTGTCAATATGGTTTATGTAGATCGATGTGGAAAAAGAAATTTAAAGCAGTTTAACAAAGCCTCTACATAACAAAATGTGAAAAAAATATTGACTACTTTATGAGTATATATATACATATATACACACACATAATGTGTACACAATGTCCAGAATAGGCCATCTTCTACAGGGGCGGCGGCTCAAAACATTTTTTATAAGAAGATTATCAATACAGGAGCCAAAAATTGTACAAAGCGTGAGCTCAATTAGTTTAGTTTAGTTTAACTTTATTGTCTGTACAAATTTCCTGAACAGAAATGCATCTTTGACACTGGCATAGAAAATACATCCTAATAGACAATACTATACACATCCACATATCACATAATAAACACACAGAAAAAAAGAAACAAAAAGAACACAATAAAATATATAAGTATGTCCACACATATGCATACACGTATACACATGCCTAACCAGAAAATACTTCATGATAATACCTCAATTAAGAATTTGGTTTGAAATGGTCACCGCCAATGGTACAAATGATCTTTTATATAAGTTATTTATAGCAAGCGGTATACGCAGCCTGCGCTCTGAAGGAAGGGTATCAAAGCAGGAACAGAGTTGATGAGTTTGATCTGAATAAACTGCGATCGCCATTTTTGTTTAAAAAAAAACATATTGTCATTTAGTCTGCAATTATATTCTAACGCTTGGCAAGATTGTTAAAAGGCCTAATTATAAACATGATTCTAAACTATTAAAAGATTTGTGGGCAAGGTGGCGACCACTCTAGTCCGAAAATATAAATATGAATAAACTCCAAAGACAGTGATGTGACTTTGCCTCCTTGCATTAGTAAGTCCACCACACACCATTCTTAGAGAAACATGACATCTGTGATGATTTCCAGTCAGGAGATAGTACTCATAGTACTGAGACTGCTCTCATTAGAGTGACAAATGACCAACTCATATCATCCGATTGTGGTTGTATCTTTCTATCAGTGCTACTTGATCTTAGCGCTGCGTTCGACACTATCGATCACAACATTCTTAGACTAGAAAACTTTGTTGGCATTAGTGGAAGTGCACTAGCATGGTTCAAATTGCACTTATCTGACCTGCTATCAATTCGTAGCAGTGAATGAAGAGGTATCTTATCGATCACAAGTGCAATATGGAGTACCTCAAGGCTCAGTACTAGGGACATTACTTTTCACGCTTTACATGTTGGGAAATATCATCAGGAAACATGGGGTTAGCTTTCACTGTTATGCTGATGATACTCAGCTCTATATTTTTCCGCGGCCCGGTAAAACACACCAAATTGAGAAACTTATGGAATGCATAGTTGATATAAAAAAGTGAATGACGAATAATTTCTTACTGATAAATTCTGAAAAAACAGAGGTGTTAATTATTAGAGCTAAACCCCCCACAATTAATAACCTAGAACACTGTCTAACACTTGATGGCTGCTCAGTCGATTCCTCGTCATCAGTTAGGAACCTAGGTCTGCTATTTGATAGCAATCTCTCCTTTGACAGCCACGTTTCTAGCATTTGTAAAACTGATTTTTTTCATCTTAAAAATATATCTTCACTGAGACCTATACTCTCAATGTCAAATACAGAAATGTTAATTAATGCGTTTATGACCTCACGGTTCGATTATTGCAATGCTTTACTGGGTGGATGTTCTGCATGCTTAATAAACAAACTACAAATGGTTCAAAATGCAGCAGCTAGAGTCCTTACTAGAACCAGGAAGTATGAACACATTAGCCCGGTTCCATCAACACGGTACTGGCTCCCTATTAAGCATCGTATAGATTTAAAAATCTTGTTAATTACTTATAAAGCTCTGAATGGTTTAGCTCCTCAGTACTTAAGCGAGCTCTTATCCCATTATAGTCTTCCACGTCCACTGCGTTCTAAAAACTCTGGCCGTTTGATAATACCTAGAATATCAAAATTGCAGGCGGCATCTGCCAGCAGCAGATCCTTTTTCTATTTAGCGCCCAAACTCTGGAACAATCTACTTAACAATGTTCGGGAGGCAAACACACTCTGTCAGTTTAAATCTGGATTAAAGACTAATTTCTTTAACTTGGCATACACATAACACACTAATACACTTATAATATTCAAATTCGTTAAAGGATTGTTAGGCTGCATTAATTAGGTCAACCGGAACCAGGAACACTTCCCATAAAACACGATGTACAGGTGAGGATCCCAGTCACCTAGACTTTTCACCTAGATTTCCTTACTTAATGTGACCAAACTAATCTATAATATGTGAATGCCTCATGAGTAAAATTTTGGGGATTTAAACATGGGTCATGCACACACAAAACAGTATCATTATGAAATTAATTATTCATCCTCAATTTACATGAATGACTCAATGGTGATGTCAAACTCAAACATTTTCTTCTCTCACATAGCTTACAAAGGTTGAAATGTGTCGCTTCTTGACTATTTCTCACTTTCCAAGCTGCTCTGCATGTAGGCAGTGCTGCAAGAGACCACTTCCTTGCTTGTTCTTTTTTCTCTCCTCTCTTTTTTTGGTTTCCCGCCTGTTTGAGGAAGTAGCACAGAGAGGCGTGCAAAGATGAAAACTCAAAGTGACAATCTACTGACTGTATGAACACAGATAACACAGTAAGATAGTAATGAACTTTAAATATTGATTACTAGTGAGGAGAATTCAAAGAGACTGATTATTCAAGATGGAAATTCTTATAAATCCCTGTGTATCAAAATAGGGTGAATCAAAAGTGCATGCATATGTAAATTCCTCTTTCTTTACTTCTCTTTAACACTTTAAGAGAAACTGCAAGTAAAATTAATCATTTGTCCCACTTTTTTTTTGTCAGTCACATAACTGTTCAGAAGATGCATGCCATAGTTGATCAAATCAGCTTCCTGCGAAACTTGTGGCAATGATACCAAGTATTAGTGAGAACGTTCTCAGGCTAAATATATCTGCTTTGATGAGGTTCGGGTTTTTAAATGGTTTCATCAAATTAAATGCATGGCTAAAATGAAAAATAAACAAGCAAAAAAATGTAAAAACCTCAAGCAGACATTACAATAAAATAGTAGGTGGTGGGCGGTTGTCTCAAAGGGTAATCAACCACTTCCGGAAGTGTGTTCTCTCACTCAAATGCACATTTGCAATTTTGCACAAGCAAATGCACAGTCCGTTTAAACTCCACCCACATTAGTATAAATTGCTATAGCCGATGAGTAATTCCAGTACTGCTGATTGAAGACTTTAAAAAAGTACATTTCAGCCCACTATAAGTGTACTTGCTAAAATCTATGTAAAAGTGGCACATTAAAGCACCATATTCAAGCACCTCAACACTATCATTTGATTTGTGACTCATTGTGTATTCAACAATATTCCAAATTACAATTTGGGAGAAAATGTGAGGACCGTTTCCCCTGTATAGTTCATTCCACAAGGAGATATAACCAAACTTAATGCCTGATGACCCTCCTGAAAGAAAAATAAATATAAATAAGGCTATTCCAGGCTGGGAATAGCTGTTTGCAGGCTGGTTTTAGATGGGTTTTGACCATTTCGTTAGCTGGTCAGGCTGGGAGACCAGCTAACCAAGAAGGTAAAACCAGCTAGGTCATGCTGGGAGACCAGCTTGATCAGCTCAGTCAGATCAACTAAATCCAGCTGCTTCCAGCTTAGACCAGCCAACCTGGGCTGTGTTTCCCAAGACCAACTGTGGTCGCAAGTTCTGCCATAACTGATAGAGTTCAATGGAAATAACGACCACACACCCCTGCTTAGGCTGGTTTTAGCTTCTTTTTTCCCCCCAGCTGGGATACAGCAACATTTGCATCATTTCATTTTAAACAGATTGTGTATGTAACAATAAACCAAAAGTATAGTTTTACATTTAGGAAGAAAATGTGAGTGTTGAATGGAAAAACTCACTAGCATTTTGCAGATTTAGGATACTAAAATGTCAATGCCTGAGGTACACTCTTAATGCCTGATGAATACTATGCATAACAATATGGATAAAAAATATAACACTGAACATCACAATAAATAATTTTTAAATACAGATTACGTTATTTGGATGCTATATAGTCTAAGCTAGCAGGCTAATCAGCTAGCAGTATTATACGTTAGTACAACAAACAGTATGCAAAACGTAAACAAAATAATCTAAATGAATAAAGAATGAGAGATGCTTAATTTCACAGTATACAGCTTTGGTTATATGTGACCCTGGACCACAAAACCAGTCATGAATGTCAATTTTTCATAATTGAGATTTGTACATCTTCTGAAAGCTGAATAAATAAGCTTTCCATTGATTTATAGTTTATTAACAACTAAACAATTAAACAACCTTCTTATGTGTACTGTGTTAGGCTAACCAAGACTTGTAATGGCACTTGCATGTTTCTATAATGTCCTCATTTGTAAGTTGCTTTGGATGAAAGCGTCTGCTAAATGACTAAATTAATTAATTAATTGATTAAGATAGGACAATATTTGGCCGAGATACAGCTATTGAAAATATAAAAAACCTGGAATCTGAGGGTGCAAATTTTTTTTTTGGCCCAAATGAAGTTCTTAGCAATGCATAGTACTAATCTAAAATTAAGTTTGAATTTATTTATGGTAGGAAATGTACAAAATATCTTCATGGAACATGATCTTTACTTAATATCCTAATGATTTTTGGCATGAAATGTAAATCGATATTTTTGACCCATACAATATATTTTTGGCTATTGCTACAAATATACCCCAGCGACTTAAGTCTAGTTTTGTGCAATGCTAATACACATTTTAGTATCTGCACAACTTTACGTACTATATTTTATTATCTAGATCCTTTAGTCTTCAGTTTGAGTACCTTGTTGACAGAAATAAACTTCAATTTTCAGTTTATAAATAAATGAGAAGAACTCTGCAATTCTAGGCTAGCACAAATTATGCTAAGCTAAGTACCATTTGATCAAAATGCAGATTTGATGGGTGTATTCTGTCTGACCTCGTCTGAAAGCTGTTACATGTGTGTGGACAGGAAATAACTACACATGTACCAATTAATTCCCTGTTTTTCTGCTACAGGACAAAACCAGTCCTCTGACCTCAAAGAAATCCTTGTTGCACTAGCAACCATATTTCTAATGTTGTGTGGCTGTCTGGCACTGGTCCACATGGTGGTGTACCACCTGTTTACACAAATATCTCAGGGGCATAGCGTCGTGTGCTAGCAATGGCTGCATCCCAATTCTTGGCTATATGGAATGCAAGGTTAAGGATAATGCAGCTAAAATCATATGAAAATAGTATGCTTTCAGATACTAAACTGCATGTTAATTGCAATTCAATAAAAATGTATTACAGTTAAAAATATAACAATTCATATTTCATGTATTACATTTTAATCAAATATTAAATTATTTACAATTATTATATTTATAATTGAACATGATGAGGTTGCAACTTAGTACATTTAAAATATATTAACTTTAGATGTAATACTGAATAACAATCTACAGATAAAATAAAAGTACATGTGCTCTAGTATGTTAGCCAACACATCACCATTACAATGCACTTATTTAAAGGATGAGAAAAGATTATTCTATCCCAATGACTTAAAATGTACTTTAAAGTAAAAATTTGAATTTGACATTATTACAAAGTTCACACGAATGTATAAAATTTTAAGTGCACTCAAGTGACCTTTTATTTAATTTCTGTCACTTTATCTGCTATAACAATTAACAATATATATGTACTTTTAAGATTTGAAGTAGACAATATGTGCACATTGAATACAAATAAGCACTTTTTAACAAAGGCAAAAGTGCCTGGATAACAAACTATTTGCTGTGGACTTTTATTAATTCTTGTTTTAGGGCTTTATATTGCCTGCAAACCATTGTAGTAAGGAAAACAGGGTTGTGTCAGTTGTAGAAACTGTGAAAACATGTCCTCAACACATTTGACACCGATAATTTCTGAGTGAGATACAAGATAAAAAAAGAAAGAAAGAAAGTGGGGCAGCACATGATTCTATCTACTGGTTTTTGATTGGATTGTAAAAAGTGCCTGTTACATATCAAAATGGAGGTCATTGGAAGAGAGAAGCTGAAAATGAAGATAATAGGTGATTCTTTGTCAGCAAAGAAGGAAAATTGAAATAATTGATTACATTTTGATAACAAAAATGATTACTAATACATTTATTAATATAATATTTTATGTAGATGCTATACCTAATATGCCCACTGCCCATTAAATAATGCCAAAAAACAGTACATGAAATGAGTAGTATCTCTCAAGGCTTCTCAAGAAGCCTTCACTAGATCCTTCTATTCTGACTTCCATCCATCCCCAAGGTTTTATAAAAAAATGTGTTCGACCAACTGCAGTTCTTTCTAAATCTTAACTCTATTACTGAAAATGTTCAATCTGGTTTAAAATCTGCTCATAGTACTGAAACGGCCCTTCTCAGAGTGTTAAACAATATCCTTTTAGCTACCGACTCTGGTGATTCTGTGGTCCTGGGGCCGGATTCACAAAACATTCTTAAGAAGAAATTTCTTCTTAACTGCCATTTTCTTCTTATTTTGTAACTTAAGCAAAAAGTTAAGAATATTTTGTATTCCCAAAAAGTCTTCTTAAGAATATTCTTATCTTTTTTCAAAAGATTGTTCTTAAGACAAAACTTAAAAAACATTTCTTAAGAAAAAAGTAAGATGTTCTCAAGTGTATATTTGAGAACTTCTTACGCACGTCGTGGAATTTATTTTAAGAAATGTCTTAACTTATATCTTAAGAATATTTTTTGTGAATCCGGCCCCTGGTTCTTTTAGATTTATCAACAGCATTTGATACTGTGGACCACTCTATTTTGATATCTAGATTAAATTCAGATGGTACGGCCTAAAAGGCACAGTCCTTAAGTAGATTCAGTCATTTTTATCTGACAGAAAATTATTTGACAAACAAGTTCCTGTGGCTCAGTGGTAGAGCATTGCGTTAGCAGCGCAAAGGCTGTGGGTTCGATTCCCAGGGTACACACATACTGACAAAATATGTATAGCCAGAATGCACTGTAAGTCGCTTTGGATAAAAGTGTCTGGTAAATGTACATTGCATTATGGTCTTGATTATTACTCTGTCTTCAGAATGTTTATCTGTCATTCCTTTCGGTTTTTCAATTCATGTTTTTGATTTCTGTTTTACATGTTTATGGTTTGATTTTAATGAACAGCACTTTGGTCAGTCTTGTGGCTGTTTTTAAACGTGCTTTATAAATAAATTAACTTGAACTATTATGTCCAAATACCATATACTGTAGAATGTCATATAACATATTTTGACAGACATTTTCGGCATTGCTGTTGTGAATTTTGGTTCTGAGTTTGTGAGGGCGTCCCAGCATGTTTTACGACCTGTCATGACCTTCATTCTCCACATGACCTCATAATGATGCCAGCTGCATTGTCAGGAACTGCCAGATGTCTTTGGTAGGTAAGAAATGCTCATATAAAAATAAGCTCATATGAAATAAAATTAAATAAAACCAATCAGTCAGACATTCAATCTGACAACATAAAGGGGTCCTGTGGGAACCAATAGCTGAACATTTATCTGAAAATGTTCACTTTCCACAGTGCAAATCCAAATATTTCACCATAGAGAAGTAGAGCAAAGAGGAAGAGTGCACAGTTTGCTTAATTTTGTGTTTTTTCAGACCTCCCCTTCCCGCTCATACTACAGCTGCAACACGTTTAGGCCACGCCTCTTCATTTTTACATACTTAAGTGCTTGGTAGTTTAAAAATAGAGATTTCATCAGCCGCTGACACACCAGCAATCTTCAGATCTTTGTGCTTTTTACAAATAGATTAACACGAACAGCCTAACTTGCATGCTGTAGATCATCTGCTGACATACAGTACAAGGGAGAAATGGTCATATAGAATAGTTTTAACACCACTGATATTTAATGTCCCATACTTACACTGCACACTGAAAGTATGTACTTTGACAATTTATGGTTGATTAGTAAAACGTACTAGTTTTGGAATATCCAATAATACCACAGGTGGGTCTGAAATCAGGTTAAGTGATGGTTTTTGTGGTTTTGACATTTTGATAAGCAGGTGGGTGCTTTTATATTGTGAGATGATTCCTTTTCAGACTCGTGGTAGTGTGGCAAATTCTGTCCAGCCTCTCTCAGTGGGTCCTGAAGGCCATAAGAAAAGGTTACAGGATTTAGTTAGTCTCCCGTCCACCCCTCTTCTGAGGCATTGTAGTAATCAAAGTGCACCAGATAGGAGACAGGACATTTCTCAAGCATAGGACATGTACCCCTATCAGAGAGAGAGAGAAAGATTTGTACAGCTGGTAGCCTACCTTATTGTACACAAAAGGACAATCTGAGGCACCTGAATCATACTATACAGAATATACAGAATCAAGAATGCTTAGTCTCAGACTCATTGTCACAAATTCAATTCAGGGATTGGTTTGTGATGACCTATCTAAAGCAATGGCAGCTGCTGTGCTTTCAAAGAGGGGAAGCTCATTTCCGGCCAACATTATAACAATTGTCCATTTATTTATATGTAAATTCTGCCCTACGTTCCTTTTCAAGAAAATGCTCTAGCCTACTGTATGAATGAATGAATGAACAAACGATCTAAAAATATATAATAAACTCGACAGAGCAAATGTGGGAATTAGGTTAAACTGAAACAAAGAATGTGGTGTATAATTGTGTGAAATGTATGTTGAAAATTTGCTAGCAATTTTGCTAAGCAAATACCAAGAAATAGGTTGCAGCTGTTTTTCTTTCGACTACACTTGCAAAAATGGCTTCAGCTTTAGTGACTTTTTATAGTACAAAATCGCTGTCAATCAAAAGGAGATGCAGTCTTTCAACAGACCCTCCTATCATCACGCAGAAGCCCAGAGTCCAGGCCAGCCCACTCCTCCATTCACCCCCAGAGACGCTGAGCGTCCGTGGGCGGGACATGATCGCAGCATTTATCCAATGACCATCTAGTTTCAAAGCACTGAAAAAACTGTTCAAATCAGCCCCATTGAAGTAAATAGATGCTGGCTTCAACAGGGAAATGCACGCTACGGGAATGTACGAGAAGGAAATCGACCTGCTATATGCAGCTGATTCTGAACAAACTTGTCTTCGAGATGAACGGGTTCTAATGCATGTTTAGTCAATAAAATGTTAACACAATAGTACATACAACAACAACAAGCATAAAACTTAGCTGATGAAATGTGAAGAAGATATGGTTTATGTGTATTTTTAAAGTCTTCGTCAGGTAATGAATATGAATTATACAGTTGTAATTGACAGCATTAATTACAGTACAGAAGCTATCAAATATATGTTCTGCCTTATTCTGTGATAAAAATGGAAAAAGTGTTTGTAGTATATATACTGATTGTGTACAATCATAAACATAAAATTGACATTAGTAAAATACTAATCAAAAAATATTATAGAAATTACAAATTATTGGTTATTGTCCAGCAGGTATTTTATTTCCTAGTAAGAGTTACAATTGTTTTGGTCAATTATACATACATAAATTAAAATTATAATAATTATTATTATTTCTACATTTGACATTTTTGTCCCCCTCACTTCTGAAATGATTGCTGCTCCCCTGCCCTGTAACATAACTGAATGTAAAACTTTAGCTATATGCAGTGTCATCTTTATTTGGGCATCACATATTTTGTGGCTCCACCTGAATTTTATTCAGTGGGAAAGGGGCCAAAATGGTGTACTGAATTACATAGTCGATTGGCTCATTCTTTCTCCCAATCAGAGAGCCACGTTTTTCAGGGGTAGTGCAGGATTCGGCCATGATACTGGCACATTTGTCTCCTGCACATGTGATTTGAATTCTGAATCCTGTAAAAGACTTCAAGCCAGGCCAAGAGCTTTCTGTTTTGAAATTTCAGAGGCCTTTAGGTCTCATGCTGGCAGCAAGAATGGGTCTGCTCAACATGAGACCTTTTCAGTTCTGGCTCAAGAGCAGAGGTTGTCATCCTCTTAATCATGCCTCCCAGATGATAAGACTCATGTGCCAAGAGCTACTACATACTCTGTACCTTTGGAAAAATCCAGGGTTCCTCAACAGAGGTCTGGCATTAGAAGAGCCCTCATCTTTCATGGTACATAAATTGATTTAAGACGAAGGCAGTGTTTCTTGCCCTTGTCCTTCCACAGCTAAGGGACTACCGTATGTTGGTCAGGACAGACAACACTTTATTAGTTTCATATATCAACCACCATGGCAGGCTGTAAGCCTCTCCTTCGATAGCTCTGCTCCCAGCAGTTTTAACAAGGGATTACCAGCACTGAGTTCACATTCTCTTAGCGGCTCTATTCTGGCTGGCCCAGGTTTGGTTTCCAGACCTAATGTCTCTTTTGGATGGTATCTCCTGGAAAATCCCAGTCTGGAGAGATCTTCTCTGTCAAGTGCAGGGGACGGTATTTCATCCCTGTCCAGAGATCTGGAAGCTTTAGGTCTGGCCCCTGAAGAACACCAGAACATAGTATTTGGACAAAGATACTTAAACAATCCTCAGTGCTAGAGCTCCTTCCATCAGGATATTGTATGCCCTGAAATAGCAACTATTCATGACATGAAAAATGTCAACAGGTGAACCCAGTTATCTGCCTGGTTGGTCAAGTGTTGGAGTTCTTCAAGAATATCTCTCAGTAGGGCTGGTTTTGACTACCATGAACATATATTTGCCGCTATTTCCGCTACCCATATTCCCCTGGATGGAGTTTGGTGTCTCGGTTCTTGTGAGGTGCTAGACAGCTGAGGTCTGTCTTGCGGTCATGAGCTCCTTCCTGGGACCTATAATTGGTCCTAGGAAGCCTTAACGAAAGCTCCTTTTGAGCATTTGCACCAGTCAAGAGAGTAGGAGGCCTCCAGGACCTTTTAGTAGCATTCTTCTGCTTGGACTTTGACTTGTAATTGTATCGCACCAAACGATTTTGGATGCAATGCGCTGTTTGTCCTCTGGTGGCTGTGATAAAAAAGTAATTTTGCTAAAATATTTATGTCAAGGGGAAATTACTCAAAGCGAGACTTCTGCTGAGACCACGTGCTTCAGAGAGAGTTTCACATCTTCATCAGAGGTACCAAAATAAAATAAAAGATACAGGTGACGTAAATATTTAAATTCAGTCATGTTTACATAGTAACAAATAATATACAAAGGTCCGCTGTTGCTTATATTAGATGTTGCATGTATTAAACCTTGTAAAATCATTGTTGCACTTCCAATCAGTACAGCTTCTTGTAAAAGGAGCTTCTCCACTCTAAAATTGGTCAATAAACATTTGAGAGAGTGAGCAACAGGGGTGTTTTCAGTATTGAATCCAATTCATTCTTGAAGATGTTGATGTGTTTGCAGGGAAACACAAAAACCATATAATAAAGATTTAAAAAATATGTGACAATGATACCAATGATCATAACTGTAAAGAATGACTGGTCAGAGGCGAGAATAGATCCACTTGCAGCTTTAATGAAACAAAGAGGTGGTCAGACAGGCAAATATCAAACAGTGGTATCGAGGGCAACGTAGATAAGACAGATTCGTAAACAGAGGCAGAACAATGGGTCAGGGCAGGCAGCAGACAGAGAGGATAACCAGTAGGCAGGCGGGGTCAGTAAGGCAGGCAGCAAACGATCAGGAGAGAGAGTCAACGGTCCAGGTAGTACACAGGTAGACACACAATGGAAAACCGCTCGGAAATGTTAGCCAGGGGAAAACAAGACTTCGCAATGGGTGAGTGTATATGTGAGTGTGAGAATGAGGTGCAGGTGTGGGGAGGCAATCAAGACTAATGAGTGAATGGTGACAGCTGTGTAATTGGTGTAATGGTGGACGGGAATGTGTGTGTGCAGTGCATGATGGGAGATGTAGTCCAAGGGTGATGTGCAGTTGTGGTGAGTGGCAACCAGATTCATGACAATAACAAAACTTCCTGCCCCCCCGGTATTGTGGTCTAGAACTGCTAATGGGCTAGGGTAGTTATGGGAACTGTCCAGTAGATGCTATCATTTTTTCAAACAAATAAAGTGCACAGGGATTCAGACTTTAAATGGCTTAAGATTCTGCAAAGCACTCGTTGGTTCATGCATTAGTCATACTGTTTTGAAGAGTTAATGTAGATGTTCATTTACAAGTTCAGTGAAATTATATCTGGCATGTTTGATGAATTTACACAGTCATGTCAATCAGAGGGGACTTCTCCCTCTTCCCCTTCAAACTGATCAACACAATGCTCATCTCAGCTAAATAAATGATTATTTGATTCACTTAAGACTTTCTGCCACCTACTGGTAGTTTAAGTTTCATATACACTGTAGCCTTAAACATATCCCCTCGGTTTTAAATGTAAGTCTGAACTGTTTCTACTGGAAGAAACTTGCACTGGCAGATCTTAAAATATATCAGTGCATTTGTTTTGTCTCAAGATGCACACCAGTTATGTTTTTTCTAAGGCACATTTATACAAAAAAAATACTTATTTGTCTTAATTAAACTATGGCCTAATTCTGGTTTAGTCTAAGACCTGTCTATGAAACCAGACCTATATACAGGTGCATCTCAATGAATTAGAATGTCGTGGAAAAGTTCACAGACTAAAGTAGTTTAAGTCTTTGGTTCTTTTAATTGTGGTGATTTTGGCTCACTTTTAACAAAAACCCACAAATTCACTATCTCAACAAATTAGAATACTTCATAAGACCAATACATTTTTTTTTTTTTGTGAATTGTTGGCCTTCTGGAAAGTATGTTCATGTACTGTATATGTACTCAATACTTGGTAGGGGCTCCTTTTGCTTTAATTACTGCCTCAATTCGGCGTGGCATGGAGGTGATCAGTTTGTGGCACTGTTGAGGTGGTATGGAAGCCCAGGTTTCTTTGACAGTGGCCTTCAGCTCATCTGCATTTTTTGGTCTCTTGGTTCTCATTTTCCTCTTGACAATACCCCATAGATTCTCTGGGGTTCAGATCTGGTGAGTTTGCTGGCCAGTCAAGCACACCAACACCATGGTCATTTAACCAACTTTTGGTGCTTTTGGCAGTGTGGGCAGGGGCCAAATCCTGCTGGAAAATGAAATCAGCATCTTTAAAAATCTGGTCAGCAGAAGGATGCATGAAGTGCTCCAAAATGTATTGGTAAATGGGTGCAGTGGCGTTGGTTTCAAAAACACAATGGACAAACACCAGCAGATGACATTGCACCCCAAATCATCACAGATTGTGGAAATTTAACACTGGACTTCAGCTTGGGCTATGGGCTTCTCACCCTTCCTCCAGTCTCTAGGACCTTGGTTTCCAAATGAAATACAAAACTTGCTCTCATCTGAAAAGAGGACTTTGGACCACTGGGCAACAGTCCAGTTCTTCTCCTTAGCTCAGGTAAGACCTCTGACGACAACTGTAGCCAAATTCCTTGACACGTCTGTGTGTGGTGCTCTTGATGCCTTGACCCCAGCCTCAGTCCATTCCTTGGGAAGTTCACCCAAATTCTTGAATCGATTTAGCTTGAAAATCCTCATAAGGCTGCGGTTCTCTTGGTTGGTTGTGCATATTTTCTTCCACACTTTTTCCTTCCACTCGACTTTTTGTTAACATGCTTGGATACATCACTCTGTGAACAGCCAGCTTCTTTCAAGAACTCCTCGCTGCAGACTGTAGCACGGTGGCGTCACGTATGTGTTTACTGTGCATGCTCAAAGTAGCGTAAGGTATGTCTATAATCGCATGCGCATAACTTAGCAGAATAAAATGAAAAAGTAACACTAAGGTGGAAAAATAAGGTGGGGGAAATCTATGAAATGCCACATATGCACATATCCATGATTTTAACCATGTTTCATTTGAGGTCAAATTAAACGGAATTACAGAGTTTGTTCTGTAATATCTGTGTAGTATTTTATTTACAATGTATTACCATTCTGTTGCATTGTACTTCACTGTGTACTTTAAAAGCACTTTATTTATTTCTTATTTGGATAGTCAATATTACAAAAGACAGATGGTGCTCATTAGTTTTAGTGGTGCAGATGGTAAAACGTGAGCTGCATACACTTTTACATACAGAGCGACCTGGGTTCGAATCCGCCTTTTGGGGAAGTTTTTTTTCTCCCTCTTCAAATTTCAAATCCCATCAGAAATGCATTTATTTTCAATAAAGTTAATGAAATAATCAAACATTTATGAGGAGGGCTTTATTGTCCCAATACATTGGCATCCATTTAATAATTTAAATTAAAATTTTAATTTACACTCAAGTTATTATTGCATTCCGTTTATAGTGTACTACAATACTGAGGCGCAGATAATTGCCACTATTTGAAATAAGTAGTATAAATAGAAGAAAATCCTGCTATTTTAACAGTGTAAATAGAATATAAAGCTATCTTATCTAATTTGAATCCTTCCTGTGTCGTGGTTCTTGTTTATTTATTTATTTTGTATAATTTTTGAAATTTTTATTTTGCTTTGGCAATTCTGCATGTAAAATATGTAAGCCAATAAAGTCGTTTTAAGTTCAATTGACTATATACAGTATATTTTCAGTGTCTGCATCCCATTTTATGCATGGTGCCTCCAAAAAACCAAACTGATAACAGTGATCTTTTTTTATTTCAAAGAAAAAAACAGACAATATAATTGTATATACAAATATAGATTTAGACTATAAACATATATTGCATCTACTCATTATGAAATTCACCTCCATCACTGATAAAACAATCAACCGAGCAGAAGTCCTCAAATTCGTTGAATGAATAAAAGGACTCCCCTCCTGCCATTCCTGACATACCCAGGTGGGCAGTCTTTAAATCTCACTGCACTGTAGGCACTGGGTCAGTGAATATGGCACCCGGCACTCCTGTCGGTATTGTGCAGAAAATGCACTCCAGTTCACAACACCTAATTTACATAAAATAATCAACAATATTCGGATATTTTCGGATTCGAACCCAGGTCGCTCTGTATGTAAAAGTGTATGCAGCTCACGTTTTACCATCTGCATCACTAGAATTGATATATTTCAATTGTCTTTTGTAATATTGACTATCCAAAGAAGTATATAAAGTGCCTTTAAAGTGTGATATTACAATATACACAGTGAAGTACAGTGCAACAAAATGGTAATACATTGTAAATAAACTACTACACAGATATTACAGAACAAACTCTGTATTTCCGTTTAATTTGACCTCAAATGAAACATGGTTAAAATCATGGATATGTGCTGTGTTACATTTCATAGATTTTTCTTCTTTCTTCGCCTTAGTGTTACGTTTACATTTTATTCTGTTAAGTTGCGCATGTGTATTATAGACATATGTTTGAGGTCAGATCGCGTTCTGGCATTTGCGGATGTGCAGAGCGTGCGTGAGGCGATCGAAGCGCGATGCCAGTCAAGACTAACCTATTCATGATTTATTATTTATTTTGGTTTTTCAATTAATATTATTGAATGGCGAATTCGGAATTAATCACTTTAGTACATTCCGCAGGCAACTAAAACAACAACAGCAAAGAAAATAGGATAGCTGGCCAAATTGGCTGCCAGGCCACCGGGAATTCTCCCAGTGCTCCCAATGGCTGGTCCGCATCTGATTTGGAGTAATATTTACATATGTTACATGGTAACATATGTAAATGTTACCATGGTGCTCTTCTGTCCCTTTTGATTGAAACATTTTCTTTTTTTTTTCTTTTTTTTTATAGCTTCATTGAAATGGTACGAAACTTGATTACTTTTATGAATGTGAACACACACACACTAGGGTGGTGGAGGCAGCCCTTGTTCCATTAAGGGAAGCAGGCATTCACGTTCTCATCTACCTTGACGACTGGCTCATACTGGCCCTGTCTCAAGCGCTGTTGTGCGAACACAGGGACACGGTGCTCTGTCACCTCAGCATGTTGGGGCTTCAGGTCAACTGGGAAAAGAGAAAATTCTCCCCTGTGCAGAGGATCTCTTTTCTCGGCATGGAGTTGAACTCGGTCAACCTCACAGCACGTCTCTCATTAGAGCATGCTCAGTCGATGCTGAACTGCCTGGAGTCTTTACAGAGCAAGAGGGCAGTTCCACTGAAACACTTTCAGAGGCTCCTGGGCCATATGGCATCTGCAGTCACGGTCACGCCACTCGGACTGCTTCATATGAGACCGCTTCAGCTTTGACTTCACGACCAGGCCATGGCGTTGGCCATGGTCAAGAGGGTAGGGGACCTGCAGGCATTTTCGGTCGACGATTCGTGCCTAGGATTCGGACCGGGTAACTCTCACGATGTCCTGAGACCCCGGCTTGGATATGTGCCCAAAATTCCCACAACGCCCTTCAGGGATCAGGTGGTGAACTTGCAAGCACTGCCCCGGGAGTAGGCAGACCCAGCCATTGCTCTGCTCTGTCCCGTCCGTGCCTTGCGCATCTACGTGGACCACACGCAGAGCTTCAGGACTTCAGACCAGCTCTTTGTCTGCTTCGGAGCTTCCTCTTGGGCTTTGGAGCGGGGCGCCTCGATTGCAGACATTTGTAGAGCTACCGGCTGGGCGACACCTAATAGGTTTGCAAGATTTTATAATCTCCATATAGAGTCGGTGTCCTCCGCACTTGTCTTGGATGGCAAATAACACTGGAACCTGCTCTAGTGTCAATCACAATCCATGAAAAGGGCTTTTCTCCATTGGTAAATAAGTTTATTTTTTTAGATCCAATTATATTATTGACATTCTGAGATCTCAATTTTTGTTACATGGAAGAAAACAAATAATGCAGGATTATATGACATTATGCATGGCAAATAATTATTGTATATGATCCATGGTAAATCTACCCTGCTGAAAAAACTATTGAACCCTGCCCAAAACACAATATAAAATGAATTGGATTTAGTGGTTATTATGGGAATTGTATTGATTTTAATGGAAACTATAATGTTTTTTTGTGATGGATTCTGTTTGTGGGATGTTAAATCCTATTGGGAAAATGCCCAAAACACACTATAAAATTAATTTTGTAATGGTTCTACTGGAAAAAGCTAATGGTTTATAATGATATTTTAATGGAAACCATTGGAATTTCTGTGATGGTTTCTATAGGGCTTCTATTGTTTTGTTTTTGCAGGGTATTCATTTATTTATTCAATTTTGAATATATTCACTTCTAAACTAATACAAGTAAGTAATACATTATGTAATACTGCAGAACTGATGTAAACAGTAATGTGGAAAAGGGTTGTAATGTCTTGTCTGCATTCATAGGCTCTTAATTCCTGTACTTGCATCAGTTCATAGCATGTCGTTGTAACAAGGTGAACGAGACGTGAGACGTGCGGATCGAAGTGAAAGCTTTTATTATGAAACATGGTCAAAACACAGACAGGGTCAAACAACAGCAAATAGATATGGCACAGGCAAGACAGAGGATTAATCCTAGGCCAAACGTTGGTCTTTGATCGGCCGATAATATCCAGAGGGCTTGACTAGAGGGGTAATCCAATAACGTGAGCAAAAATCCAAGCGAGGAGCAAACACAGTCCGTAACAGCAAGCAAAGGGTTAATCCAAAATACATGGGCAAGAATCAGGAATTAGGAAATCAGAAAACACAACGAGACTAGAATAAGACTAGAACTAGGAACTAGAAATTAAGACAGGAAAAGGCTCCGTAAAGCAGCTAACACTTGGAGAGATGATAAACAACGAACAATACTAGAGACTAGACAGAGAACAAACACGGAATGGCTTGGTAAAGTAGCTAACACTAGGAAAGTGCTAAACGCTAGACAATACTCGGCAACTAAATCAGGATCTGAGTGGGTGTTTTATAGTGGGTGTAATTATGAAGGTAAATTTATGCTATAAAGATTAGCATGTGCAGGGAATTAAATTTGCATGCTTTGTAAAGTTGTAAATCGCGTTTCAAGCGCAATAAAAATTATTTGCAGCATTTTACTGTTACTAGTAAGTGTAATTCATGTATTGTGAAACTGCAGCTTTATGCTAACGCAAAATAAATATGATCTGACTGCATTCTTTTGACATTTAAACTTTTGGCACATTTTTTTGCCAAAATATGGTCAAAGCACTGCAAGCCTGTGAACAGTGATTTGCAAGCGACAAACAACAGTTCAAAGAACTGCAAAACGGATTGACCTAGAACCAATCTGTATGTGTAAAAACAGAATGTCAAATGTCTAAATGACCTGTTGTGTATGTAGGACTAAAGTTCTGGAAATAATCTGATATGTACATCTCCGTCTTCCTTTTATCTGCACTTTCAGTTTTGGCACGATTCTCTGACTAACTGAGTTTTGCAAGCGTGAGGAGGAGGCGGATCCACCACCTTCTCGTAGCCAATCAAATGAGGCTCTCATCAAATGACTCTCTATTTACTCTTATCTGATTGGTTCAAATAAACACATCATATGCCAAGACATCTTCATTTAGTTCAGGAACATTCTGGATACTTTAAACGTACACATACAGTAAAATTAAAGAAATAAATAAATACACACTTAATTAAAATATGATATTTTATAAGTTGCACTATTAGATTGTGTTCATACAGAATTTTGAGCTTTGTAGTATCCTTCTCCTCCTAAACAGGCTATATATTTAGTTTACTGTAATATTACATTGAAATTTTGATGATAAATAAAGTATCTAGTATCTGCACTAGCCTAATACATGCATATTTTCACCTGTCTACTGATCAGGGATGGTTCAATTTATAATATATCATAATTATAAAACAAAAAAAATATTGAACCAACAGAACCAACAGTAATATATTTTTCTTTAATATGTTGTAATTTAATGGGACTTCAAAATATTTATTCAACATTTATCTCTAACTTATTCACCATTTATCATCTGTAATACTATTGTGTAACCACCAGATGACTGTTTAGCTCTTTATGTGTTTTATTTATAAAACACATAAACACGGCTGTGTGGCTGGGAACTTTGGATTGCCACATAATTAGTTACTTGAATTTGGATATATATTTAGACATGATTAAATACATATTTATCAAAGTTTTTGCACTAGTCAAATCTGGACACATAGAAAGCATTTGTTACTCATTTTGCTTCATATAATAGCTTGATTGTTCACATGAAAGTAATCAGAATCAATACTGAAATTTCAAAATATATAATTGAGTGTTAAAACCATAAACAGAGACATGGTTTGAAACAATAAGTTTTTACAAAGTGTAGCACTCTGATACCATAATGTTGAGCATTGTCACATAACTTCATTTTAAATTATAAGGTTTAACATCAGTGGTGTAAGCAGTGATTTAAAAAATTATGTAAAGCAAAACCAAACCAAGTAATGTTAATTCAGTATGAACACATGGGAGTCTAGCCAAAAGGAACACGACTTATAAAACACGACTCATGTTTTAATTAAGTTGCTATTTATTAAATTTTACTGTATGTGTACGTTTAAAGTATCCAGAATGTTCCTGAACTAAATGAAGATGTCTTATGATGTGTTTATTTGAACCAATCAGATAAGGATTTCAGATAAGAGTAAATGGAGAGTCATTTGATGAGAGCCTCGTTTGATTGGCTACAACAAGAAGGTGGACCTGCCCTCCCCATCAGGCTTGCAAAACTCAGTTAGTGAGAGAATCGTCCCAAAACTGTAAGCGCAGATAAAAGAAAGACGGAGCTGTACATATCGGGAACTTTTGCCCTACATACACAACAAGTCATTTAGACGTTTGACATTCTGTTTTTTACACATACAGATCGGTTATACATGGTCAATCCATTTTGCAGATCATTAAACTGTTGTTTTCACTTGCAAATCACTGCTCACAGGCTTGCAGTGCTTTTGACCATATTTTGGCGAGAAAAAAATGTGCCAAAACAGTATGTGTGGAAAAATGGAAGTCATAAGAAGGCAGATACTATTTATTTTGCAGTAGCATGAAGCTGCAGTTTCACAATACATGAACTAAACTTACGAGTAACAGTAAAATGCTGCAAATAATTTAGTCTTGGGCTTGAAACGCGATTTACACCTTTACAAAGCATGCACATTTTATTTAAGCTCTTATGTCTTATTATGTACACTTACACAAATCATGCGCAGCATCAAATTACCTTCATATGAAATAGCTTTCAGATGAGCGTGTGATTTGTGACAGCTGTGTAATCAGTGCAACGGATGATGGCAAATGCAATGTAATGTGTGGTGTGAGAGTCAATATCATGAAGAGGCGATCTCTTGTGAACCAGATTCGTGACAGTCATTCGACTTTTCAGATTTCCTGATATTTAAACCTAAGCGCTGTATTGCATTGCATTTATGGTCCAAATCATTTGTTTACATAATATTGTAAAGCAAGCTTGTGGCAAAAAATTAATTTAAACAAAACAATAACATTAATTGCTGAGAGAAAAGGTAATAAATGTACAGGCGTTCTCTTCTGTCCCCAAAGAGTATTTTGATGCATTTAATAACATTAAAAGGTAACTATCATTACATAATGTAACAATATATATATATATATTAAATGTGAACAAACTGTTCTATCTATCTATCTATCTATCTATCTATCTATCTATCTATCTATCTATCTATCTATCCTGTCTGTCTATCTATCTATCTGTCTATCTATCTGTCTGTCTGTCTGTCTGTCTGTCTGTCTGTCTGTCTGTCTGTGTGAGTGTTTCCTTATTTATTTATTTTATTCATGAGTTCTTTGTTAATGACCTATATTTCTTTCAAAAATGTTCTGCTGGGGTAAACACTTACAACTACAAGTAAAAGTTGTGCTTCCTCTGGATATGCAGTCATCTAAACTGATGGTGTACTGGTTTTAATTTTAACACAGTATTTGTGCATACAATTGCAACTATTCATATTCACCCCCTGGTCTGTTGTGTTATCTACATTCTTTGTACACGATAGGAACATTCGCATATTCACAATCTTCACAATCTTCATCTTTTCCATCCCTGTGGTGAGAAATCCCATTAGAAACATAGATGAATGTTCACAGAAAACATTGTGTAATGAGTTCAGAGTGCAGCTGGGAGAAACTGTGACACTGACCGCTTTCTTTTGTGAAGGTAAACTTTGAATAGCACGAAGATCAGCACAACTGGTGTTACAACGCAGTAATACCAGGAATCCAACAACAGCCTTGTCGTTGTCTGAGGAAGGAACACATGAAACTAGGCTGAATAAACTGCTTCCAGTATGTTCGTACATTTAAGGGTGCAATCTTCAGTTGTTTTCTTAATTAAAAAGGTTTTACACAAATAAATGAATGCCATATCAGCAGCCTAATAAAAGTGGTTTATCTACCAAAATGAGATGTTGAGATCCCATGACCAGCCAAATATTCAATTTATCTTTATCCTAGCATCCCCCATGTTTTTGAACACTTTTGCTTGCAGAATACATAAATAAATATGAATATATATATATATATATATATATATATTGGCCAGTGTAAAAACTAATTCAAAGTGCACCTTTAAAGCACTTCGAGAGAGATGATACATTGAACAGATCAGGGACGTGCAGAGAGTTCCTCAGGGGCAGGGGCTCAAATGTAAAATAGGGGCAATGTAATATATATATATATATATATATATATATAGGTCAAAAGTTTGTATATATTACTATTTTACATTTTTGCAAGAAGTCACTTATGGTCCTCAAGACTGCATTTATTTGATCAATTTATGTATTTTAAAATGCATTTTATGCAATGCTGATTTATTATCAATGTTGGAAACATGTGATACTTTTTTCAGGATTCTTTAATGAATAAAAAGTTTAAAAAGAACAGCATTTATTTAAAATGTTACTTTTGTAACCATATACATCACTTCAAAAGCTTGAGGTCAGTATTTTGTATTTTTGAAATAAATTGTTTTTTATTCAACAAGGATTTGTTAAATTTATAGAAACAATGATGGTAAAGACTGATATTGTTAGATTGTTGTTGAATAAATTCTGTTCTTTTCAACTTTTTATTTATTAATGAACCCCCCCAAAAGTACTTATCACAGGTTCCAATAAATAAATAAATATGAGCAGCACAGCTGTTTCCAACATTGATAATAAATCAGTATATTAGAATGATTTCTGAAGGATCATGCACTGAAGACTGGAGTAATGATGCTGAAAATTCAGCTTTGATCACAGGAATAGATTATATTTTAATGTATATAAAAATAGAAATACAAATATTTTAAATTGTAATAATATTTCACAATATTAGAGCTTTTTTCTGTATTTATGATCAGATAAATGCAGGCTTGATGAGCATAAAAATAATGCTGCATAATTATTAAAAAAAAAGTAATATGGTAGTCCTTTCACGTCACCATTTCACACTTCACTACACTTCACATAACAGGCCTGTAGGTGGCACTTGGGCATCATTAACTATGATAGTTTCATGAAAGAGTAAACCGTGCATCATTCATAAATATAAGTGAATTGAATACTGATTACCAGTATTGCGACTTCTGACGCTGCACGGTTTTGTGCAGTGCTTTTGTAGTCATTTAGCATATATTTTCCCAGCGATGTAATTTGATTTATAAAATTAGACAAACCACAGATCCAGATCGCTCCACAAATCAGCTTGTCTGTGCCATGTGATTTTCAACCGATTTATGAATAAGAACGGAAAATGACCGCTCCACATTATTGTCCAATGAAATTTGAACTTGTGCCAGATCATGGTTGGTTGGTGTATTAAAGCAAAGTCCCTTTAAGGCAAGTCAATTCACTTGGCACCCATCTTTGAAATCCCTCTCGGGCATGCAAGTGCATCTCTTTGAATGGGAAAACATCGAATTCTCCAGAACTGTTTGTAAAGCTTGCGATTAAATTTCATATTTGAAATCACCAGTGAAAACTGTATCATAAATGTTGTTTATTTTGCTCATTACAAAAATATCATTTTCTCAGGCTAGATCAGTCAGTGCACATGCGCAGTCCTGGGTGCATGTCTCAAAATGCTGATTGTTTCTATAGCAACCAGGACTTCTAACGGCATCTGTAGTAACGCACTGACTTTACCGATTAGGGATTGGCTCTTTTCTCAGAAGGCGGGCTTCGCTCAATAGCGCATACTGAACGTTGCATTTTTCCCCATTCAAACGAGTGACATGTCTTGCGTCTTTGATTATAGCCTGTATTCAGGACATGACAATCAGACATTGATGAATTATGTAATATACGGTGATCGAGAGAGCTCAACGCACTGCAAATAGAAAAAAAAACACCTGCAAATGAAGGAAAACACTTTTACCATTTTACAACACAAACAAATACAGAATTTAATTTGCAGTGCTATTCTTTGGTTGTGTTGTGTTCATTAGTGCATGTGTTGTCAAAATGATAAAGTTGTATTTTAAATGTGCAGGATTTTTTTTTGGAAAAAAAATGTGCAATTTTTTTTTTTACTCTCTCGGCCACTGTAAAATATAGAATATATGGATTTTTAATGAAATCGACACACTTGCTTTGATTATTGATGAAAAAATAAGTTACAAATATTGTTTGATTTATTTCCCTTCCGTCGATCTTATAACTGAAAGAACTAAATGGCTTGAGAGCCTAGTTTCTGAACAGTCTGTGGAATATCAGTCGGTCAAGGAAAACGCACGCAACCCATAGCAATGCCTCAGATTGACAGATATGTAAAAATAGACAGGAATGTTCAGACCTTTGAGCGATTACTGTTTTGTACACATTGTCTTGTTAATTATAATTCAAATGCATTTCATTTTATTGACCAAAATATCATTGCTATTTGTCTGAGATGGGCACTTTTGAATAATTTTGATAATAAAAAGTCAGGGCTTGAGTCCCCAAAGCCTCCCCACCATCGTTGTAAAACGAATAAATAAATAAATAAATAAATAAATAACAGGGCACCCTTAAAGCACATTGAGAAAGATGATACATTTAAGACGTAAAAATGATAATACTTAATTGAATGGGCAAAACATCTTCTCTAGTTGGGCTAGAATGACAAAATATTGATCTTACATTTAGTAGTAGCTTCAGAAGTAATGGAAGCTGAATGTCCTTGTTTATTCTTGGCTGTAATCTGAAATAAATAAATGTGAACTTGCAATTGAAACACTGCAATTCTAACACATGAGACTCTTTGTCTTTAATGAATGGCAGATGCTGAAAGAGGTGGGATTCAAATACCTTAACATCATATGTTGCAAGGTAGTAAAGATCTGGAAATGTAAATTTGCATGTGCTGTTCTGGTCAGGATAGTTTCTCCATTGTACGAGATTTCAGCTAAGAATGTTCCTTTTTCTCCATTCCAGACTAGATCCTTGAGTTCACATTCTATTTTAAGAGAATTGTGAGCAGGGTGATTTGAATTTAATCTCTGATTTGAAACTGGGCTCTATCAAACAGAATGAAACAACACATATTTTAGACACACAATGGCATATTATTTACATAAAACTAGCATTTATTTGCAACATTTATGAAAATTCCATTCAGTAGTAAACTGATTAGATATTGTGTTAATTGACTGTAAAGATTATTAACAATACAGATTACAGATAAAAAATGCATGGGGTTAAATCTTAATATCCAGAAAATAACTACAAAATGAAGAATGACAGAGGGAAGGGATCTGAAAAAAAAGAGAAAAACTTACTTTCAGGAAGTGTTTTATTGTCACCGGTGTAAATTACATAAATCTTTTGGTTGACTTTTCCAACAATACGGCATGTATATTTTTTATATGGCATTAATCCTGTAATATTGCAGACTGCACTAGTGCCATTGTCTGATGTACAATTCCCCTGAAATATAGCTGAAAAAACAAAACATACCCGAATAAAACATTAAACATCTACTACCTCTCCTAATATCATAAAAGGCCTTGGAGTATTTTTACAGATAGTGTGCAGATGATAATTTCAATGATGCTGCATTGGTAAAACAACAGGAATGTGTGAGCTCTTACCATTATTGTTTTCATCACTGCAGTTGGCTGAATAACTGTCCCATTGAATCCCTGAGCACCGATCTCCCTCGAATGAACTCCAGGAGACTTCCAATGAGGTGCTGGATCTGTTAAGAAATCGCCCATGATTTCGCCCATCTGTAAGAAAGAAAAATAGAAATCAGAAACAAGGCATAACAAATCTTCACAATTCATAATCAATTGCCTACAAGACCCTGTCCATAACACAAAAAAATGTACAGTTGTCTTATTTGGATTGCAAAGTGGTATAAATTAGAGTGATACGTTCCCCGATGAACAAAACAAGAGTAGAAGTGATAAACTTTTGTGACTAGTAAAATGAGGAAACCAAAGATATTACAGTATAACAATGAAAACTTTTTAAGTGTTCAATATTCTATTATATCATTTAATGTAAAGAGTTTTAAATGTGTCTTCAGAGTTTACTTTTTAGGGTCAATGTATCGTATGTGTAAAGTAGAATGCAAGCTAATAATAATAATAATAAAAAAATTATTGGTAAATATTCCCAGGTGTGCAGGAGAGAAAAAAGGAAGACATTTGAGTCAGTCCTGCTTTGTTAATTATCAACTCACCACATGGTATGTTAAAGGTGTGCTTCTGACTCTTTATGGGTTGTTTCTCGTAAGGGTATTCTCCAATGCAGCTGTACTCTTTGTTGAGTGATAATAACACTTCAGCATTTAAGCTATACTTAACTTTACTATCTGACAAAGAAAGAAGAGGAAACTCATTCATCATCTGTTTAATAATCCATGTATTTATGATGCTGAACTAAGAAAAAAATCGAATAATGCATTTACAGTGTCATGGAAACATTTGCAATACTTACTGCCATGAGTGCAAACGACTGTAAGTGTATCGTTACATTGGGCTGGTTTATTAGTCCATTCAAACTGAGAGGGGATAGTTTTATTGATCCGTATTTTAGGTTTGACTGAAACAGAAACATTCAGTTGCTAAAAACAGACTTCAAACGTCTCAGATCACAGCATACATACACAACTCCATAAAAAAACAGGACATTATTGACTCCATTTAAATAAATTCAAATTCAAATAAAATAAAAGTGGCATGAAATTCATGTATAACTGTTCTGTAAATCTTTTTTTCTCTTTTTATTATATAAAAAACATGTGATTTCCAGAAACATATACTAATAATCAATGATTGAAAAGTCATCTATCTGCATTTTTTATGTATATCATTATATTAATACATTAAATTAGCAATTAATAGCATTCAAATTTCAATTATGCATCCTGTGTGTTGTGACCAATTCTAATTTACACTCTTGAAATGAAAAAGAGCCAATTCAACAGCATTAATGTGAGTGTGATTGTGTTTATTCAACATTATTCTACAGAAATTTGTGTTTAAACAGCTGTAAAATTGTTTTTCATGTTGAAAACTAAATTGAATAACGATTAGTTCATATTTGTTTAGTTTATGAAATACCTACCTGGGGGCAGAACAACATTCATTGTGTAGTTACATGTGTCCAGTACAACATTGTGTGTGGATGCACAAGAGTTTTGCTCTGTTATTTCAACACATTCAGTCAGATTCCATTGAATACCAGTGAATTCTCCTTTCAAACACACTTTATTATCAGTCACGCTTGTCACAACAGTTGGAACGGTTTCTCCTTTTTCTGTACAAAAATTAAAAGACACATTACATCACAATATCTATTCAGCAACATAATAATACAAACAGACAAAAACCTGATATAAATTAATTGTTATTGCTCTCTATAAATGAAATTATACAAAGTTCCCAAAGAGTACTTGGAGATGTTAAAATTCATAAAAACTTTCATTGCATTATGTAACAAAATATTAATCTGTTAAATGTAAACAAACTGGATATTTTTAAGTGTGGGGTCACTGTGAAATATAACTCATCTGAGTCTACTATGTTTTAATTCATGCACAAATCTATTTCACACTTACCACTGGAATAAAAGGTGTTGCTTTCACTGGGTTCACATTCATCCACACTGACGGTGTACGCAGTGCATGGTTTCAGCCATTCAAATAGAATTTTAAAGGAAGTTTGGTTAGATGTTTCCACAGCACGGATCTCATTGTGCTTATCCTTTATCCTGATTGTGTAAATTTGGTCCTGAGGGCCGTTGATATTCACCACACGAGCTATGGTTTTGTTCTCACTCTTCATAAGGCTGTACTGACCTGTGTGTAAGTGCATATGAACATTCACAAATTCATAAGAAGCAAATTGTGTTGAACAACACAATCAAAGTTGACTTCACACAACAGGCGCAATATAAGCAAATACTCACATCGGACTTTAGTGGTACCTGAGAAAAGCATATATAAAAAGTGAATCATCTTAAATCAAGCAATTTTGTTCCAATAAATATTCATGATTGTATCAGAGAGAGCAAACGTGGTGGTGTTACCCGTGATGCCGGTGAATGTGTGTAAGGGTGAGGTGGGTTGCGTGGAGGTGAGAGATATGATGGTTGCGTTAGGAGGTGAAGATACTAATAATTAGGTATTAATATTAAGCATTAATGAGCATTACCATTAGCAATGTTTGATTACAGATTAATTTGTACCAAAATATACAAATATGATTTAAAACTGTTTGACATTTGTGAGATATTTGTAATATTGAAATACTCTGTATTTTACTGTATAAAACTGTTTACCTTTAAAATATGTTTATTTTATTTTAGAAACTTGTCTTAACATTTTTAATATGAAAACAACAACAACACACACACACACACACACGCACGCACACACACACACACACACACACACACACACACACACACACACACACACACAGTATTGAATGTACTCAGTGACATTTGTGATGGGAAGCTGGAGGTCAGAGTATGAGAGATTGTGCGTGAGAGTATAATAATGCAGGAGAGAGAGTTTGAGGTCAGCTTTACCTTCAGTGGCGTTTGCAGGCGTGTCTGATGAAGTGGTGAGAGTGGAGGAGTTTGACTGAAAGACTGTAATGATGAATGGACACCATGAAACAATATCTAAGTATACCAAGTTACTAATAATTAGGTATTAATATTAAACATTAATGAGTATTACCATTAGCAATGTTTGATTACAGATTAATTTGTACCAAAATATACAAATATGATTTAAAACTGACATTTGTGAGATATTTGTAATATTTAAATATTCTGTATAAAACTGTTTACCTTTAAAATATGTTTATTTTATTTTAGAAACTTGTCTAAACATTTTTTATATGAAAACAACAACAACAACAACAACAACACACACACACACACACACACGCACACACACACACATAATATTGAATGTACTCAGTGACATTTGTGTGCAGCATGGCATGATGGGAAGCTGGAGGTCAGAGTATGAGAGATTGTGCGTGAGAGTATAATAATGCAGGAGAGAGAGTTTGATGTTAGCTTTACCTTCGGTGGTGTCTGCAGATGTGTTTGGTGAAGTGGTGGATGTGGAGGGATTTGACTGAGAGACTGTAATGATAGATTGACAGCATGAAGAAATATCTAAGCATGTCAAGATTTCACTGAAATATATTTTCTGACCCATATGTTCAAATCAGGAACTGCATAACAGAAACAGAGCAACACTTATGCATTAGTTTTTCCTGTATCTGTAGAAATTGTGAAATAAAACCAAATTAATTATCAGAATTACATCGCAACTGAATGTTTAATAATTTAATTATTTCTGAGACTTAACAGAGTGAACTGCTTCTGTGCCAAAAGGAGTGTTTTCTCCTGGTTTGGACTTTGCTTTCTGAACTATGCATGATTATGTGTCTAGATTAATTGTATTATTGGCATTTAGCAACACATTTAGAAACTGCTGAAACATGCTATGTACTGTAACAGCTATGTTAACAAATACTGTAAAGTAATGGCAGAAGTAATGATGCTGTGATCAATGATGCTCATTTATTTTGGACAGAACTATTTGTGGAGTTACTAAAAAATAAAATAAATATTCAGTTAGTTACAGATTACATAAAAAATGCTACAAGTAACCTGTGCTGTTCATTGAATGTTCTAAGTCTTCTTTTAAAATATATAAAAAACAACAATAATAATAATAATAATAATAATAAATGATTATTATTTTAGCACAGATTTGTATTCTCCAATATTTGTCAAAACAGATGCTTAATAATAAGAAAACTCCATATTGGTAAAATAATAAAATAAAAACACATGACATGTAATGTTAAAACAGCGTTAACTGCAGTGGTGTTTGTGTTTTGTTGTTGCGAGGCGATGTGTGGGGGTGAGATTGATGTGCAATTCGTTTTTTTACAATCAGTACCATTTCCTAAAATATAAGTGTTATTTGATCAAATAACATTTCATCTGCTCCCACTTTATACTTGGTGTCTTTAACTACCAGCATGTATTTAAATAAAAACAAATGTTAGGTACAATGTACTTATTGTGCTCATGTTGTATTGCAAAACACTTTTGCTGCTGTTGAGGTGATATACAGGGCAGGATAGGAACAGGTTTCACAGCATTTTTTAAGTTATTACAGGAATCAATCAAAGATCACAGGAATTAAATTAAAATGTACTGTATTATACAATAAGTGCATTGTATCAAATGATTAATTGAAATGCAAGGAGCCTACATAGCAGTTATTTACACTTAATATAAATTGGGCCCTTATATAATCCTGTTTGAGAAGGTTGGACGTCACACTATGACCCAACATAGTACCATATTTTTGTATTATTAAAAAAAGGCAATACAAAATGAATTATTATTAGAGGTCGACCGATATATCGGTTTTGCCGATCAATCGTCACTGCAAGTTGGCTGATGGAACTATCGCTATCGGCAAAAATCCAAGCTGGAGCGGCTGAGAAGGTCAGATCCTTTTACAGTAGAAGAGCATCCTCTAATTGCAGAGTCACTGACGCCTAGTGCTGCTTCTCTTGAGGCGCGTGCATGAGGGGGGGGGGGGGGGCAATTATGTTAAGTAGAGCGGTCATTTTCCGTTCTTATTCATAAATCGGTTGAAAATCACATGGCACAGACAAGCTGATTTGTGGAGCGATCTGGATCTGTGTTTTTTCTCATTTTATAAATCAAATTACATCGCTGGGAAAATATAAGCTAAATGACTACAAAAGCACTGCACAAAACCATGCAGCGTCAGAAGTCGCAATACTGGTAATCAGTATTCAATTCACTTATATTTATGTATGATGCACGGTTTACTCTTTCATGAAACTATCATAGTTAATGATGCCCAAGTGCCACCTACAGGCCTGTTATGTGAAGGCGAAATTGTGACGTGAAAGGACTTTATATTGCCAATTATGCAGCATAATGAACCTGTCTTATGCTCATCAAGCCTTCATTTATCGGATCAAAAATAAAGAAACAAATTAAGTGAAATATTATTAAAAAGTAAAGGAATGTTTCTCTATTTTAATATACTTAAAAATAACATTTATTTCTGTGATGTACAGCTGAATTTTCAGCATCATTACTCCAGTCTTCATTGCATGATCCTTCAGAAATCATTCTAATATACTGATTTATTATCAATATTCGAAACTGTTGTGCTGCTTAATTTTTATTGTATTATTATTATTTTTATACATTTTTTGGAACCCCTGAATTTTAAATAAATGCTGTGCTTTTTAAAAACTTTGTATTAATCAAAGAATCTTGAAAAAAGTATCACCGGTTTCCAACATTGATAATAAATCATCAGATAATAAATTCATTGCATAAAATGTATTTTAAAGTAGGCTCCTAGTTCTCCTAGAAGCACGCTGCACTTTATTGTTATTTTGATTAGATAATCACAAGTTCTCTACAATAGAATCAATTAAAGTGAGAGGGTATACATTTAATATGCATATTCATGTCTTTTCAATGCTATGTGTAGATATTTAGAGTGTTAATTTCAACATTTACTAATACATTATTACATTTTGAAGTTGCTTTAACATTAGTAATGAATATGAACTAACTTTAACGGTCAATGTATAATAAATATGGTGCAGTATACTGTTTTTGTTGCTGTTGTTTGTTTGTTTTTTAATAGAGCACTATTTTAGTTTTCATTCAGTATTCATTTTAAAAACTATCGGTCGATTAATAGATATCAGCCAGCGTGGTCCACTATCGGTCGACCTCTAAATGATTACCATAAACTGCGTAAGCTCAACAATATGTTCATTTATTTCCATGTTACAGACTAAAGAAAAATTATAAATTGATGAATGATAATTCATTCTCTTTCTCTTTGGCTCTCAACAGAGGCGGTCGCTTTCTCTCCCCGTCCTCACCCTTATCTTCCCTGCTTTGCTCCCTTGTCTCGTGAGAAAACCCTCAGCATTGAGCACTGAGACTATAATCGCAATATGGATTCTATCAAGGAGAAATTCAAAGCTTTACAAAGGGAAATTGATTAAAATGAGACCAAAATGGACAAAAACGGACAGAGAGTAGCCTGCAAAATTGGAATGTTTACTCGCCCCAAAGACAAAACAATCTTATCTTTTCTGGCTCCCCTACAGTGGCCTTGGCAAGGCTGTTGCTGGAATCTACCCCGGTGTGCAATGCAGTTAGACGCCTATGCTCCTCCCCACCCTACAGACATTACAGACATTGCCCCCGATCATTCGCCTCTGTTCGCCGATCCACTGGCCTGGTCAAGCGGTCTGACCAGCGCCGGATCAGTGGCTGCGGATCAGATGGCTGCTTGCTGGGCCGGATTCACTTCCTGTGGCTATGTCGTATATGTGCTTTTTGTGTTGCTGAGGTGTTTTTCCTGTTCTCACACTGTACTCCCAAGGAGCATAGTCTGGGAGTTATTTTTTTCTCCTCACTTTCCTCATGTAAATGCTGTATTTTTCTTCAATTCTACTTGCATTTCACTACTGATTATACTTGTATGATTGTGTATGTGACGAATAATAAAGAACCTTGAACCTTGAACCTTGAATAGGTGTCTGCTAAATGACTGCTACTGCTAACATTTGCTAGCAGTTTAATGCTTAACTAAGTAAACAAAGACAAAACTACTATAATCTATTTACAGATGTAACTGACCTGCACTTGAACTCCTAAACAGGACAGTTTGCCTCTCTGCTTCACCTGGGCACTTCCACTCTATTCTCGAGTCACAGATCCTTTTGGCAGATGCGTGAGCATTGCCAGTCAAGACTAACCGATACATGATTTATTAGAGTTCTATTATTGAATGGTAAATTCTACCAAATGAAAAATTATAAATTGATGAATGATAAAAAGCATTACATATAATGTAAAATACACTTTTACCTGCGGTGTCTATGTTTTGTTGTTGTGTGGTGCGTGTGGATAAGATTGATTGCTTTGTCTGAATCTCTTTCTGATTAGAAGTGCTCTCTATATGATGAGTATTTGATCAAATCAAATGTTTATTGTATACTTTTATCACAGATATGAAAAGCAAACATTGCATATAATGTAAAATACACTTTTACCTGCAGTGGGGATGGTGTTTTGTTGTTGTGTGGTGTGTGTGGGTAAGATTGGTATGTTTGCCTCAGTCTCGTTCCGATTAGAAGTGCTCCCTATATGATGATGAGTATTTGATCAAATCAAATGTTTATTGTATACTTTTATCACAGATATGAAATACAAACATCATATATAATGTAAAATACACTTTTACCTGCGGTGTCTTTGTTTTGTTGTTGTATGATGCTTGTGGGTAAGATTGATGTGTTTGCCTCAGTCTCGTTCTGATTAGAAGTGATCCCTATATGATGATGAGTATTTTGTCAAACAAAATGTTTAGCTTTTAAACACATTTTGGTCACACTTCAGTTTAGGAACCAATTCTCACTATTAACTAATTATTAACTATGACTTTTGCCTCAGTAACTCCTAATTAGCTGTTTAGTAAAAGCTAGTAAGGTAGTTGTTGGGTTTAGGTTTGGGGTGCATTTGGGAATCTAAAATATGATTGTGCAGAATAAGGCATTCATGTGTGATTTATAAGCACTAATAAACAGCCAATATGTTAATAATAGACATGCTAATAAGCCACAAGTAAATGGTGAGAATTGGTCCCTATACTAAAATGTTACCTTTTTCAAGAGATATGAATAAAAACATGAAATGTGATGTCAATTACTTCCATATAAATAAGAGTGAATTTACATTAAAAATGTAAATGATTTATAATTGATTTTAATTCATTCATATTTAAAAGAAAATAATGTACTAGCATTAGCCATATCAAGTTATAAGAATACTGTAAAATTCGATTTTAATAGGAAATTTAAGAAATTCATCTTGAAAATATTTACTTGTGATTGACTAGAAAGCACTGACTGTGATAATACAGCTACAAAAATATCATGAAAAAGGTCAATATTTTTTGTCACTTATTTCAGAAAGTGAAACCCATTTATTATATAGATTCATTGCGCATAGAGTGAATTTTTCCAAGCCTTTATTTCTTGAAATTTTGATGATTATGACTCACAGATAATAAAAACCCCAAATTCAGTCTCTCAGAAAATTGTAATATTACATAAGATCAATAAAAAAGTATATTTTAAATAGAAATTTCAGGCTTCTGAAAAGTATTTTCATTTCTATGCACTCGATACTTGGTTGGGCCTCCTTTTGCATGAATTACTGCATCAATGCGGCGTGGCATGAAGGCAATCAGCCTGTGGCACTGCTCAGGTGTAATGAAGCCCAGGTTGCTTTGATAGCGGCCTTCAGGTCATCTGCATTGTTGGGTCTGGTGTCTTTCATCTTCCTCTTGACAATACTCCATAGATTCTCTGGGGTCCAGGTCAGGCGAGTTTGCTGGCCAATCAAGCACAGTAACACCATGGTCATTGAACCAGCTTTTGGCACCTTTGGCAGTGTGGGCAGGTGTTTGAATCGGCTTTGCTTGACAGTATTCTCAAGCTTGCGGTCATTCCTGTTGCTTGAGCACATTTCCCTACCCAATTTCTTCCTTCCAGTCAACTTTGCATTTAAAATGCTTTGATACAGCATTCTGTAAACAGACACACCTTTCAGTAATGACCCTCTGTGACTTACCCTCTTTGTGGAGGGTGTCAATGATCGTCTTCTGGGTCATTGCCAAGTCAGCAGTGTTCCCCATTATTATGGTTTCAAAGAACAAGAGATACCCGGAATTTATACTGTATGGATGGTCATTTATTGAAACTCAAATATTTTGAGATACTGATTTTTTACTTTAATTAGCTGTAAGCTCTAATCATCAAAATTAAAACAAAATACATTTTGAAGTCTTTTACTTTACATGTAATGAATCTAAAATATATGTAGGTTTCACTTTTGAAATAAGTTACAAGAAAAAATGAACTTTTTCACCATATTCAATTTTTTTTAGATGTACCTGTATGTCAAAAGAGGATAATCAGTACCTTTCTCACGTGATTTTGGGTTTTCTGTAGCCATGTGTGTGAGTAAGAAGTCTGATCCCAAAGTGAAAAGCAATTTAATTTTAGGTAGCCCAGTATGGGATATAAAATTGCTGGAATACCAATTACAGTATATACAAAACCAACCTGTAAAGCCAAGCAATTATATTTTCTTATTGCATGTACAGTGTTACTTGCAACAGTAGCCTAAAATTATGTCTTGGCTATTTGTTAATATTATTTTGCTGTCTATAAGCCTACAGCAGATGACATCAGCCAAAAAGTCGAAAGATGTTATGATATTCGATTAAAGATAATCAAGGCATGTACTTTTACAACGGAATAGTGTACACTGACAAATTGTGTGTAATAAGACCAGGATTGTGTATTAAAAAAGTACAAAGCGTCTATTTTGGTTTCATGATTTTAAATGTTCAAACTCTGCTTCAGCAAACGGCAATACAAATTAAAAATTAAAATAAAAGGCCAACACGTTACAAAGCTACATATTTATCTTGAAAATGAAGGAATAAATGATTATTATTGCAGCACAGGAACTACATTTTTTGATTGACAAAAATAGATGTTTTATTTTAGTAACTATATTGCAGGATTTGTAAATGACTGGTGTAGCCTTAAAGGGCTTGTTTGGGTCTCAACAAACAAACAAACAAACAAACATACATACATATATACAATAACAGCTCTTGCTGAGTAACATGCTCGCAGCATGACATGATGGGAAGCTGGAGGTCAGAGTATGAGAGATTGTGCGTGAGAGTATAATAATGCAGGAGAGAGAGTTTGATGTCAGCTTTACCTTCGGTGGTGTCTGCAGATGTGTTTGGTGAAGTGGTGGATGTGGAGGGATTTGACTGAGGACTGTAATGATAGATTGACAGCATGAAGAAGCTGAAGTTTTCACTGATATATATTCTATGACCCATATGTTCAAATCAGGATCAGCATAACAGAAACAGAGCAACACTTACTTGTAATATCGTCTCCTTTACCTGTGGAAAGTGTGAGATAAAAAACAACACATTAATTACCTTCATCAGAATTACACAATGTAATGGAACTTTTCATGATTTAATTTTATGATTAAAGCTGAGGCTCAAAAAAAGTGTTTTCTTCTGCTTTTTTATAGACTTTGCCATCCCAATATATGCACAATTATGTGGCTAAATTAATTTAATTATTGGCATTTAGCAATAATAAAATCACATTTATCTATTTTTTTGCCATGGTTCATTACTTGAAAACTACTCTATGTATGTGTAGATGAGAAATAATGATAAGATTTTTTTAGAAATGGGATGCTGTGAATACAAAAAAATAGCACATGTTTAGATAGACCAACCAGTAATAAAAAACGAATGCAATATAAAACATACATAACCTGACTGTGCCTTTATTACAATTTACCTTTGTGCAAATGTATTAAAGATAAATCTAGAAAGCTGTGCAACATTAGATTTCATACATAGGCCTACTGCTAATGACATCTTGTGGCCGAGTTTGGTACCACATAAATATAATAAAAAGTAAACAGAAGACATTAAAAAATGAATGAATACTAAATAAATTCTTCAATCAAATAATAAAATAATAAACAGAATAGCTCTTGTTCAGTGATATTGTTTTTGTGTGCACAGCATGATGGGATGGTCAGATGTGTGGTAGATGAAGATCGGAGTGTGAAAGATGAGTGAATGTGTGTGAGAGTATAATAATGCAGGAGTGTGAGTTTGATGTCAGCTTCACCTTCAATGCCTGCAGGTATGTATGATGCTTTGGTGGGAATGGAGGAGTTAGAGTGTGAGATACAATTTTATTAACTTCATTAGAATATTGTTTGCAATCAAAATGTGTATTATTTAGTTGAATTATTTCTAGGAATTAAAAGGGTGAATAGCTTTTGTGATGATTAGACTGAAATTACTGCATGCTATTGTACTTTACCCACATTACCTCACCAAACACAAAACATCTGTTAGCAGTACTATTATCATTCACGTCTTCAACAGACTTCATAAGAAAAGAAAACTTGAAATATATTAAAGGAACACTCCACTTTTTTTGGAAATAGGCTAATTTTACAACTCTCCTAGAGTAAAACAGTTATATGCTGATAAGGCTAGGAACTATATTCTCATTCCGGCATATTAATCAAGGAACTTTGCTGCCGTACCATGGGTGCAGGAGGCACAATGATATTACGCAGCACCTGAAAGTAGTCCCGAGCTATATCATAACTAGTTACCTATAGCTGGGGACTACTTTCAGGCACTGCATAATATCATTGCGATTGATATAATTGATACAATACAATTGATAATATTTTATTAAGATTAACCAATATTAATAAAAACTGTAACAAATGTAATGCTCATTGTTAGTTTAAGTCAGTTTGTGCATTAACTAGCATTAATTAATAGAACAATATTGTAAAGTGTTAATGAAATTGATGCTTTTATTCATCAAGAAAAGATGAATATGCACCAAAACAAAGTTTGATTGGGTACACAACCTTCGATGCCAACAATAAAAGACAAAATATTTTTAAGATGTACATTAAAAGAAACAAAAAACGATTTACATTAATTTATAAAAGCAATCGTAATGTAAGATTAAAAAGAACAGGTACATAAATAGTACAAACATTTTTAAGACATATCTAAGAACTTCACATACAACAATTCACATATGTTTTAAATTAGATTTTGTAAAGATTTCTCCTTTTCATCATCTATCTTTAAAGTACTTTTCACTGAATGCTGTAATAAAAGCATTTCGAAACGTTTACCTTTTTCTTCTGGGTTTGTGTCTGAGTTATTAGAAGTGAGTGGGGGTTAGGGGCTTGTGGTTAAAAGGAAAGGCAAGTTTATTTTAGGTAGCCTAGTACAGGAAACAACTAAAAACACATAAAAAATATAAACTCATACAAAAGACCCAAGAAGCTTCTTCTAGCAAGTCGAACACTTTCAAATTAAATCTCTTTAATTACGCTAGTATTTTCAATGATAAAATTCAGAAGTACGGAAACCGATCTCAAATCTATTAACATTAGCTATTTTAAATTAGATAAGTATTTGTACCGCAGTAACGCATTTTGATTGGGCGCACAGCCTTCAATGTCAACAATAAAAGACACTGAGTGATAATGTTGAAAAACTGCTTGATTATTATTAATTATTTATAATTATAGTATTATTATTATTTGTATTAGTATTTTTTATAGTATTGTAATTATAACATTATTATTATTTGCATAATAATGTACAAAACTAAAATTAAAATAGGCCTATATATACATTTAAAAAGAAATCTCTTTTCCATTATATGCTACATTCTTGACTATCCTATCCTTCAAGGACTGCTGAAGGATGAGTCTTGTTAAGAAGTAAATTTACAAGTACAATGCGATTCTTCTGCAGCGGGAGAAAGACCAGGAGACAGCGGTAAGTAAGTGGTCAAGTGCAAAATGAGGAACACCTGTATTGAAATGGAGATAAAGCCAGTGGGGAAGAGAGAGGTTGAAGCAAATCCAAAATAGAGACAACCAGCGCAAGTTTATCCAGAAGGCCAACCCTGTCCGCTTCCTTCCTTCCAGAACTTTGTTACAGCGCCAAACCGGAAGGAAGCTAACGCTGCCATCATGTAGGATCGCCGTTTGGACATCAATTTGGACTCCACCAGGAACACCACAAGGCGCTGATGGACATGAGGGACCAGGAGAGAAGAAGTGCCTCGCCCAGAATCAACGGGAGGACGCGAGCTGCCCGGAGCTGATGGACCGGAGGTTCGGCGGGAGAAGTTCACAACCCGCCCGCCCACCCATGCCGGTACAGAAGATGCAGGATGACCCAGACTCATCGACGGAGAAGACCGCGCGGCATGGGTCCCAAACGGATTGGCCAGGCGCTCACCCACTGCTAACCGGGAGGCGCAGTTGGCGCAGCAGTTGCCAGTCCAGAACCTCCTGGTCTATGAAGACTGAAGGCCATCCTCCAGCGGGTCGCCGAGCCAGCAGCACCAGCGCCCCGGTCGCTATGGGGAGAACGCCGTTCGTGGTCACCAGCCCGGGAGCCGCAGGGCTGGCAAGGCGCCGATGATATCATCACCAGGTCGGAGCATTGCGCGGCCCAGGACACAGTGGCCAGTGCCCCGCCCGCGCCGCTAGCCATCCAACTCGTGAGGACCAGATGGCCAGGGTTACAATACCGTCTGCCTTCTCTCTCCTTGTCTGTATTTTTTTTGGTCCTGCCATGGTTAGCCCAGTGATGGAGGGAGGGTAGTCACGGCCGCAAGAGCCCACAGCAGGGCATCAGGTTACGCTTTCCTGCCTCAGTTTCCACGCCAATTTTATTCTTTGCCACTGAAGTGTTGGCGCGGGACCCGGCCATTTATAAATCCGTGATGGAGGACGGTCCGGGTTCGGACAAGAGGCCGCATCAGGCTGGCGGGTACCAGATACCTGTGAGTAATGAGGGGGCAATGAGGTGTGATCGGCTGTAACCAAACCTCGATCCATGCCCTAGTTCAGCCTGAGGCATTGATAAAGCTGCATGGTTCGGTGTGTGCACATAACCCAGAAAAGTTGCCATCCAATTTCGTACAAAGAATGTGAGGTGGCTCTAACCTCCGCACCGCTGATTTTGAACCAATTGGCCTCGCTTTAAAATTTTATTGGGAGTTTTGTGTGCAGATGCCTCTAAAAGAGACGCGAGGGAGGCGGTCTAGGCTGGTTCCGCTGAGGCGACAGCATCGAGAGGAATCACGGAGCTGATGATTTCTGGAGCAGTCCCAGACGACCCTAAATGCGTCGCAGGTCTGTCCATTGACCCGCCTCTCCAGACCGCACGGGCCCTTCTATCCATATTTTACATTTTAAAAGATAGGTTAAATCGAGCACCCAGGACGTCAATCAAAGCAAGATATCCAGTTGTTGGTATCAAAAGCCGAAATTTTCCAGGCTCAATCCTATGGCGGCACAGGCAAACCGCAATTTTCCGCATCCACGAATGTATGCGGTTTCGTGAATGTCAGCCGGTGAACAGCCTCCCAAAACTTTGCGCCCCTTTTAGGTCAAGAACAATACATCGGGCCATTGAGCCTTCAAGGCATCATAGTTCGGATGCAACCCATACAGGTAGCTCCGCAACATTTCCGTAAAAAAGTAGGCTCTGTTCAGTATGATCCCGGTGGGGATCTAAAGAGATTCACCGAACATAACGATGTCACGCAACGCGAATTAATTTATCACCTACCAGCTATCACAAAAAATGGACCCTGGTGGAACTTTAATCGTAGAAAATCTTAAAGTTCGCTCAGCAAAAATTGGGACAAATTGAACCCTTTGTTGTCGCGAGGCCCCAAGCCTCCACTTTTCTCCTTCGAGCTCCTGCCCAGCTGGGTTTTGGACGTCCTGAGAGACTTGGGAGGAGGGACCTTAGAGTAAAATGAAATTAGCATGTTTGGACTGAGAACAAACCCACACATTGGGGCAGCTCGGAGAATTTGTTACACAGGACAAAGCCGGCTATAACAAAATAGATTACGACTAGAGTTGTGTTACTCACCTCTAGCTCCAAATTACGCCATGTACCGCTTGAGGTCACACGGCAGGTAACAATTGATTCAACGGATGGATGGGCAGATTTATCACCTCAACTCCTTAAAATGGAACAGGTCGAGCTGATGCTGGCGACAGGCACCAGAAGATCTCGCGAGCCTAAAGTTCCATCACTCACTGGCCCTGGATCACCACCTCCCAGCTGTAGCCTGAGAATTATGACAGGCCCGGGAACAATTTTATTCACTGAGACTGGCTGGAGCAGACTAAGGAGCACAAAAACAGTCAGAATTAGAGGCGAGCAGAGATGGAGTAGAAGAGTCCCAGAGGATAAGGAGCCGATCGCGGTAAAACAGACTCCCGATTCAGGATTATGGGTGAATGCGTGTAAAGGGACGCTATCCAATGCGGTTGACGAGTTGCTTGATCGCTGTGCTTTTTATTCACTGACTTAAAGTATTGGCAGATCCTTATCACCGTTATCCAAAGAGTCATTTCACAACGTGGATTGTACCATTGTCACGCGCTTTGGACTGGGCGCCCTACCTTTCAGCGCCTGGATAAAATCTCACCGAGACACGCCGCTGCTCACCTGGATGACATCATCACCCAAATCAGGACTGGCAGCGCACATGGTGACACGGGAGGTGCTGAGAGCGCTGAGGGGAGGGACTAACGAACCGAAGGGTGGGCGGGTGGAGGTATTATCTGGGCCACTTCACAAGGTGCGCAAATTGATAGACGCAGCTATTGCGGCCTGAGATAAGACCAAAAAGGAGGTGAGGGTTCCTGGGCTGGGTATTACAGGAGGTGTTACCAGGTACCAGCCCGCTGAGACACAAAAGAGGTCCCGCTGATGGACAGCGGTGAGACACCGGTAAAGAGTTGATGTGTGGCGGGCCGCTTTTAAGTTTCTCTGACTTTTCTCTCCCTTCTGCAAGCAACCCTGGCTTCACCCAATGACATACAATATGCAAGCTTTCAAGAAGTTGTACAGCACCATTAAAGCTATTTTGATGAATCCAATGTCTCATGATTATGGATGTGAATTATCTAAAACTATTAAAAAGGCTATCTGAGGATACCCTGCAACCTCTTGACTTTTGTGATCAGAACTTTGCTTACATCTGATTGGTCCAATTTCAGTCTAAGATCTCAGAACATAACCTGAGCCATGATATTCACTGAGCAGCTAAAGCAGACATAAAAGGATTGTTTAAACTGAATTACCTGGCTAGAAACACCAGAGCAGCAGCAGTATTTGTTGTGTGTATTTGCAGCCATTTTGTTAAATTGTTGAATTAATTTTCCAAAATTTGTTACATAATCTAGATTAAAATCAGATTTGCACACAAACACCTATAAATATTTTAATCTTAAAAACTGAATAAATCAGATTAAATATCATTAAATAAATTTATGTAAATAAAATACATTTTTAGATGTTTCATTTTAAATTAATTTTATTTTTTTATAATACAAACTTTAGTTAAGACTCTCAAAAAGGGTCTAGAAAAAAATCACAGCCTTTTAAATATATTTTGTGCTGAATTTTATTAAAACAATAAATCAGAAACCTAAAAAACCAAATTAAAAACAACTAAATCACACTAAAATATTTAACAAATATATATATACAAAATTTTAAAAATAAATAAAAAAAAAAAAAAAAAATATATATTCTACACCATATATATTCATCAATGTAAAACAAATAAAAATCTGTTAATCTTTTTTTAGGTTACATTTTGTACTTACATAAGACCCGTCCTAGTTCAAATATCGTGCCATATCCAAGGGTTCAAACAAAGACAAAGACACTCCTCAAAGACAATAAACACTTCCCTTTAGCCTTGCATTAATGCTTTTTCTTACCAGGAATTCCATTTTAAACTATGCCATAGTGCTGTGTCATGTTCCCAAATGGGTAATGAGATAGCAACCTAATTTGTTTTGGTTTATTGTTCCCATAGTAATACCAGCATCTTTAGAAGACACACTTTTAAACTAAAATAATCTCCACTTGAATGTGTGAACATTTCAAGTCAAATGTAATCAAAGACACAAACCATCATACATCAATTTCATGATTCTAATTGCTGCTTCCACTGAGCGGTTCGGTACAGTACACAATTATTTCTTTCCACTGTCACAAGTTGTGAATGGTAGCGAACTGTAAATCAAAATAGCGAACTGCATGTACCACTTTTTGGTACTGTTTGCACAGCAAAGGGTACCAAAGAGTGGAGCTAAACTCACTGATCAAGGGAATAAAGCTTCTCCTTCACTCATTCCGCCTGCTGTTCGCTTATTTTACATCAGAGTGCAAACAAAATTTTCTATTCTAGAGTATTTTATAATTCCACAGACAATAGCCATTTCTCAATTTGCTTTCTTGTCTGTTCTTATGGACTTGTGAAACATCATTGCCCAAAAACCTGCATAATAAAAAAATACTGATATTCTGTCGAAATGTAGTTTTCAGAGCTTTTCAGAGAATTTAGTTGTTTAGAACTTAAATAACATAGTAACATATCCGCCAAGATCAGCCTTAGCTCGCTAGTCCATCTTTAATGTCTCAAGTGATTAAACATGAGATACAATTTGTTTTATGTATATTTAATGCATTCGTCTCATGAAACATATCGTTTGAGCTTAACTTTATATTTATTTAGAAATTTACCGTAGAACAGCACTGATTTTGTAGAATACGTTTGACTGAATTGTTTGCTTTTGTCTAATTTTGTAAATTATTTCCTCTTATATAAGCCTCTTATACTTTGTACATATACTTTTATGATGGCTATTACTGTTCATTAAAACTGACATAAAAGAGGCAGAGTTGTGCTTATTGTCGCTTTCTTGTCAATCGCTACTTTCCGGGATACACCACACCTATCAAGTAAAGGGTAATGTTGGCAGTGGAAATGCAAGCTGGATCAGGGTGTTCGTGCTGAATCCAATTATATCAGAATGTAATGACTACCGCCGTGGAAACGAGCCATTAGCATCACCAAGACTTTCCTGAACATTATCTTGAAAAAAAAAACACATTCAGTAAATACAAAATAATACACACAGACACATATTTTCTCCATGCACACAACGGGAGGAATGAGGAACACGAGATGAGGATAAACAAAAAAAACAGTGTTTAATAAAGTCAAGGCAGGACAGACACACAGGACACACAGGACAGGAACACCGAGTAACGAGTAGACCAGATGAAAACTGAACAGACAGGAACTTAAACACCGGAATAAACTAGCTAATTAATCAAACGTGGCTGGGACAGAATTAACTAATAATCATACTAAACGAGGACAGGTATCAAAAAAATAAGGACACAAGATGGATATATATATATATATAGATATATATGAAGAGCTCTTTCCAAACGCGATAACGCCAAATTTAAAATGAGTTTGAGGTCCTCTCGAATCCCTTCGAGACCCGCTCGGTGATGATACGGGGGTTAACAATCATTGTTTAACATGTTCAGACTGAGCCAACAGACCATTTTAACATGATAAATTGAATATTAACAAAATGTTTGGGTCTAGTTAAAAACATGTCATTTCATGAAAACTATTAAAATGGATTTATAGTTTTGAAAAGAGCTCATATATATATATATATATATATATATATATATATATATATATATATACACAGGTACATCTCAAACAATTAGAATGTCGTGGAAAAGTTATTTTATTTCAGTAATTCAATGCACACAGACCAAGTAGTTTAAGTCTATGGTTATTTTAATTGTGATGATTTTTGCTCACATTTAACAAAACCCACCAATTCAGGACTGACATATTGTGTGTGTGTGTGTGTGTGTGTGTATGGTCTCTCAGTTTGGTTCACTAGGCTATAACAATAATGGGTAAGACTGATCTGACAGTTGTCCAGAAGACAATCATTGACGCCATCACAAGGAGGGTAAGCCACAAACATTTATTTCCAAAGAAGCTGGCTGTTCACAGAGTGCTTTATCCAACCATGTTAACAGAAAGTTGAGTGGAAGGAAAAGTGTGAAGAAAAGATGCAAACCAACCGAAAAACCGCAGCTTTATGAGGATTGTCAAGCAAAATTGATTGTTGCCCAGTGGTCCAAAGTCCTCTTTTCAGATGAGAGCAAGTTTTGTAATTCTTCTTCTAATCCTTCTGCTCGGCTGAGTCGCCGCTTCTCAGCAGCCCACGGATTCCCTGCCGCTATCCGGTGACTTTCTCTTATGAGAATCCTCTATAAATGAGCAAATTTGGCGGCGTTGTTGCAAATGTTGCGCCATTTTTGTCACTCCCTGCTCGCCGCTGACAAAAACGGCAAGTGTGTTTCATGCTTGGGCGCCGCCCACGCTGAAAGAGCGCTCACCTGGACGGAATGTCACCACTGGGGTGATTTGCGTCTCTCCTCTCTGCTTCGGGGCTCGCTTTCTTTTCAGAGAGCAACTCCGCCCCTCGCGCCCTCTCGATTTTTTCCTCCCAGGGACCTGAGAGAAAAAGGCAGCGGGGCAGAGGATTTCAGCGCCCGAAGATGAGTGAGCTTTCGCCGGCTGTAAACCCGCAGACCTCACTTTCTCCCCACAGAGAGATTTCTCCCGTTCTCTTCACCCGCCCTGACCAGCATCTCTCTGCGGCTGCGAGCGATCTGGTCCTGTTCGGGGGGAGAGAAGACAGCGAGTTGTACTAAGTGTACAGGAGTTGGGCTCAGATAACGAGGAGCTGGCAGGCTTATACAACGACCCGCCTCCCAGTCTGCGCAGCTCAGTGCATCCAGCCCAGACATGGATGCCGATCTTTTCGCGTCCTGTCTAGCACTGTGGAGGAGCTGGGTTTGGAATGGTCTCCCCAGAGGAACCGTCCCCGTAGCCACCTGGATGACTGGTTCTTGCCGCCAGGCCCTCCAACGAGCTTTACCATTCTTTCCTGAGGTCCACAACGAGATTACAAGGTCTTGGCTTGCACCCTACTCGTCCCGCCTACGTGCCTCTTCTTCCGCCGCCCTCACTTTGGTCAACGGCGCAGAATAAAAATGTTATGACAGCCTGCCTCCACTGGAGTCTGCCCGCCCACAGCCATTTACTGGAAGGCAAAAGCCGCTCACCTGTCTAAGCCATAAAGGACTACTTCAGCTCTCGCTGGATGAGCCTATTCATCGGCTGGACAGCCCAGGCGATAGGCAGATCCATGGCCAGCCTTGTTGTGCTCGAGCGCCACCTGTGACTAAACCTGAACATTGGGTCCTTTTACATAACGCCCATACAGCCAATTGCTGTTTTAGCGAGAAAAATAAAACTCAAAACTAAAAATTCAAAAAGAGAGCACTTTTCCTCTTCCCTTTATCACGAGCCTCAGGCCCCAGCTAGGCGGCTAGCCGCTCGAAACAATTCAACCCCTCACCATACAGGCCGAGGCCTGGCAGGCCATCCCTGGAGAATCAGACTGGGTTCTAGGGATAATAAAATGAGGTTACACGCTTCAATTCATTAGAAGACCACAGTTTTGCGGTGTGGTCTCCACATCCGCTCAGTGCAGCGGCTCACGCCCCTGAAGTGATGATGAGTTGCCAAATGGAGCCGTGGAAACAGTTCCCCAGCTCAGAGCGTGTCAGGCTTCGTTACTTCCTGTCCCAAAGAAGGATGGTGCTCTAAGGCCCATTCTAGATCTCAGACATCTGAATCGCGTCCTTATGAAATGGCCATTCAGAATGATCACATCAAAACAGATCCTCTCGCAAGTATGCCCAGGGGACTGGTTCTTTTTGCTGGATCTGAAAGATGCCTACTTTCCCATCCATATAGCCCCCCACCACAGGCGGTTCTTGAGATTTGCCTTCGAGGTAGTGGCTTATTAATACACGGTCCTTCCCTTTGGGCTGTCCCTAGCTCCCCGCACTTTTACGAAGTTCATGGATGCGGTTCTTTCTCTGCTGAGACAGCTGGGAATCTGCATCTTGAATTGCCTCGAGGACTGGCTCATCCTGGCCCAGTCGGAGGACGAGCTTCTATATCACAGATCCATGCTTCTCAGCCACTTAGAGTTTCTAGGAATCAGGGTAAATTTTACCAAGAGCGCTGTCCCCAGTCAACGAATTTTGGTCCTGGGAACAGTTATCAACTCAGCCCGAATGAGGGCTGTGGTCACGCCAGAGCGTGTACTGGCCATTCAGCAGCTCGCAGCTTCATTCAAACTCGAGTCCCTCACCCCTCAAAGCATTTCAGAGGAAGCTGGGTCTCATTGCCTCAGTGTCTTCGGTACTTCAGTTGGGCCTGCTTCAAATGCGCCCTTCGGTATTGGCTGAAACCTCGAGTTCCTCCACACGCTTGGCATCACGGACGGTGTCAGGGTGAGCCAAGCCTGTGTTGCAGCTCTGGCACCTTGGAAGAACCGCAGTGGATGGGACGGGCGTGCCCCTGGGCATGGTGTGCAGAAGGAAGGTTGTCTCGACAGACGCCCAACTTAGGATGCGGGCGCTGTGCGATGGCAAACTGGCCTTCGGACCTCTGGTCAAGAAGGTTCATCCGCTGAACAAGACTGAGGAGCCTTGGTGAATGCCCGCCTTATATAGCCAAATGCTCCGCCCATTGGTTTAATTGTGGTAACCGCACAAACCAAAGGTCGCAACCGCGTTATTAAAAAGGCTTCAGGATCAGAGAAAATGAATTTTCCCTAGCATCTTATGACGCAGTACTTGTTCCGTATCTCAGGGTACCGAGGTTACATTAGTAACAGAGTACGTTATTTTATTTTTAGTAAAACAATGGTTCATTTTCATAAGGGATTGGTGTTGTTGTCTGGCTTAGGTTCCTCTAAACCGTTATAAAATGATGTGAATAAGTGTCTGCTAAATGACTGCTACTGCTAACATTTGCTAGCAGTTTAATGCTTAACTAAGTAAACAAAGACAAAACTACTATAATCTATTTACAGATGTAACTGACCTGCACTTGAAGTCCTAAACAGGACAGTTTTGCCTCTCTCTGCTTCACCTGGGCACTTCCACTCTATTCTCGAGTCGCGCATCCTTTTGGCAGATGCGTGGAGCATTGCCAGTCAAGACTAACCGATTCATGATTTATTAGAGTTCTATTATTGAATGGTAAATTCTAAAATAAGAACTTTTGTACATTCGGCACAGGCAACAACAACAATATAAATACAATTAAATTACATAAAAAATGTTGGGCAGTGGGCCAAATTAGCTTTCAGATCAGCGGGAATTCTCCCGGTGCTCCCAATGGCCAGTCCGCCCCTGGCGGGAGTCCAGATCTCTCGCCTCCTCTGAGCCCACAGTTTTTACAGACTCCCTAAATCGTGTCTTGAGTTTATTGGGGGTAATTGAGAATTAATTATGTTAGAGGAGGCAATGCCTCCATTGCGATATGACTGGTTATGTTTGACTGTGATTGAATATAAAAGAACAAAAATAAAGAGGCAATAAAATCCTGCCTCTTGTGTTTGTGCGAGTTTGAGAGTCAGTCTGAATGAACAATATAATGGTGTTAGTTGGAAGACTAATTTTAAAAACATAACCCATACACTTAGATATAGCCACTTTGTTACATGAAAATAAGACTTGAAATGGCATGAAAACAAGATCTGTGGGAGTTTTTAGTGAGTAATCAGCTTGATGAAATTTAAAGTAAATCTCTGAAGCGAACTTTGATGACTGATGATCTGAAAAATTTTAAACTAGTTTGCTATTAAAAAATAATTGCTGAACATCTAGGTTACGACATAACCCCTGTTCCCCTGATGGAGGAAATGGAGACGTTATGTCGTGACGACATAGGGATTTACTTGGAAGCCCTGCTCATCTCTGACTTAAGAGAAAACGCCAATGAAATTGGCTAGTAGATTTTGCATACCTGAGCCACCCCGCATACGGGTATAAAAGGGCGACAGGTGCATCCACTGATTAGGTTTTACGCTGAGGAGCCGAGACGAGTCCCTGGCAACCAGCGATGGTTCAAGATTGTGGCATGGGGACATAACGCCTCCGCTCCCTTCATCAGGGAACGGGGTTACGACGTAACCCAGATGTTCCCTATCTGTCGGTCACTACGAGTTATGTCGTGACGACATAGGGGTCCTATGGAAAGCGCCACAAGTTGAACCCGTCACAACCTTGTGGCATGCAGATGTTGACAAGCGAGTGACAGACAAATGCCATGCAAGAGGTTGCAACGTTCCTACCGCCCCAGCGCAAATTCGCTAACCTTGGTGCCCACTGGGACCACTGAGTACATCGCTGCTGGAGATAGCCAAGCCGCTGTTCTTTTCCCCACGGAATCGGAAGGGATTTCGACCTTCAGTGAAAGACGGCTTCAGGTCTTTCCTATTTGTTGTTACAGCTTGCCGTAACGGCAGGGAAGCGAGCCTTCCAGAGAAGGGCGCTACGGAGGCCACATCCTGCACGAAGGGAGGTAACATGTGGAGACACTGATTTGGACTGGCCCAGGCTTGGGGCAGTACTACATACGACTGACTCTGGGGCAGATCCTACCTAGAAGTAGG
>CM050418.1:24132591-24207735 GCA_027564155.1 Gymnocypris eckloni scoliostomus | reverse complement strand
GTGCAGATGGTCTCCTGCTTTGTTTTTCTAAGTAATTATCGTCATTAAGTCAAAGCATGTGCCAATCATCTGCCTTTGAGTTGGGCCTGGTTCAAGTCGATAACCACCTTAAATGCTTGAAGTGCGTCAAAACTCGACTCATTAGCCCTGGAAAAAAGGCAAGTGGTTCGCTGGCAGTTTTGAATTCTATGGTAGTCAGGCTTTTCACCTCTTCATAACAAAAAGACTCAGGTTTAAAGTTTATAGAGAGGTCAATGACAAATGGAGGGATGAGTTTTTAAAATGTAAATCAAAATGCAAGTGCCAGGTATGCAATCTTTGTATTCTTGTTGGTTGAAAACTTTTATTTTATTTTGTTTTATTTTTAGAATGAATGTCTTAAAATGTTTAAAGGTGTCATCATCAAGGCACATATTTAAATAAAAATTTATTAATAAATAAATTATAAAAAAGATAAACGGATGTTTTTTAATCATAAATGTCATTTATCTTTCTTGAATGTTATTTCACTTGATCCAAATGAATTTAGCTTTTTCACGAAAAGGTCAAAATGCATGATATTCTTAAACAGCACAATTTTCATATGACAATAAAATGGCTTTCTGCATGTTTGTTACACCACACTGACTTTGATTTACCAGATAAATGTTTTTAGAATACTACAAATATTTGTAAAAATAAAACATCAGCATTGAATGTTTTGTAAATAATTATACATTTTTTTTTTTTTTTTTTTTTCTGTTTTGCCTTGTTTTATTTAGTTTTTATTTGCTTTTGTTTAGCTTTGTTTCGTTTTGTTTTTGTTTGATCTAGTGTTTTGTTTTGTTTTCTGTGCATTGTTTGGCCAGTTACACAATGAAGATATTTTTTAAAAGCCCCACAAAAATAAAACAAAATACATTTTGAATTCAGAAAAAACAAGCATTTTTAATACATTCTTTTTGTCATTTAGTTGATTCAGTCCAACATAAATTAACATACATCATAATATTATACATAATATTCTTGCTGGAAGGATATGCTTGTCTCGCTATAACTATCAGACAATACGAAGACTGTTTCACATCGTCGATGAGACAAAGTCTAAAACCCAGACTGAGAAAGAGACAAAGAGACTGTAAAACGAAGACGAATGAAGTGCTCATGACAATGAACTACCATTCGTTTTCACTTAGGACTTCCGTGAGCCGTGGTCAACCCTAAACGCATGTGACGTCCGCGCCGAGTTATGCTGGATAAGGATTGATGCTCAGGTGTAAAGTTTCTTAACCGCATGTGGCACGACTCGGGCATGTGCCATTAACCCCCAGCCCACTCGAATCTGAAGAAGAAAACAAGACGACTCCCAGACACCCATTTAAGATGTGTTTTTTATTGTGCAAGATTTTGTTCTAAATCAAATCTGTATTGCTATGCTGCAATATAAAATCTGTTACAATAATATTTAGCTTCAGATAACCTTATTTACAGTGCATCAAATTCTGGCCAAATGCATGAGTTGCTCGATTTTCTGCTCGATCCGGGTCCGTCCCAGCTGTTTCGTCTTAGCCGTGTGAAGCCTGACATTTTTCTTGCTTTCAGTGGAAAGTATGTAATTAGTATTTGCCTGAGATTGGCAGGGCGGTCTCATGCGTTCTGACAGCGGGGGCACTCAGAAATGTCTGTTGGATGCCTAAGTATTTTTAATTAAACAGTTTTTTGGCACACGGGGCCTCCTTTTCTCCTGGAGTTCAAAGAGTGTGGCTTGACCCCATGTGTTAAGAGTTTGTATCAATTTTCTGCTGGGATGTTTGACTTGGCCCTTCGAAGCATGCAATGTGAAATTGTCTTGTTTAAAAGCGAATTTGTTTACCATTCACTCTTTTCAGCACACATGTGTCCCATGAGCTTTTGGTGTTTAGTTACTTTGGATTCTTAGTGTTCAGCCTTTTCTTTTTCTTTCATTTTAGACTTGAAACGCACAAAACAAACGAACAGTGAAATGCACGGGATGTCAAGATTAACGTTCAATTCTGTGAAAGAATTGTCGCTACAGAGCATTTTTGTTTGGGAAAACTATTAGATTGTACATTAGATAAACTGTAGTAGATGTCATTTATTTAAATTATTAAATAAGTTAAGCTAAAAAAAAATTAAAAAAATTGTTTACTACAAGCTTTGAGCAAAAAATAGCTTAAAGCTCTTTAAGAAGACATTTATACAAAATGACACTCTTTCGTAAAGTAATAAAATGCATAATTATGTGTAAGTTATATAATTTGTTTATATGATTTATGCTGTCTATTATTATTATAAATATTTTAATATAATGTACATTTTATATACATTTTTATAGAATATACATGTAATATATACAGTATACATTAGTGCTGTCAATTGATTAAAACAATTTACTAATTAATCGCACATTTTTCTTAAATAAAACGCGATTAATCCCACCTAACATTAAAGTTTTTAAATATACGTTTATATTGCAATCATTTCACATTCCATCTTCAAATGTACAATTTACAAACAACATAAAGACACATTTACATGCCATATTTTTTATGATTGAAGGCCAGCATCCCTTATATCAATACTACTGATTTCTCTATGAAATATTCCTCTTAATATTTAACATTGACTGCAGCCATTCAGCATTACAGTATAATTAAGAGCTATCAACTTTAACATTTATTAGACTTTACTTCTAATTTAAGTGAACTTAAAACAATCTTCACACGAACCCATTATAATAAATTACATATTTAACTACCCATGTTACCAAACACTAAATTCTAAATTAAATCTAGATGAAACCCTTAAAGCTATTAAAGTTGATTTTCTCTTCTTTCATTTGTTCTTGGATTAAAAGACATCACAGCAGCTGGTTATTAGCTTATTTTCCTGCTATTGCTTTAAAAGCTGCTGCGTGACGTGGATGTGACATGCATCTTATTTTCAACTCTCATCACATTTTCTGACTCACTTCAGGTCTTAAAGTCTCTACTAAGGAGCGGACGAGTTGAATGGGGTGTTTTAGATGAGGGGACAGTGTTGGGGTGACGCAGGACAGTTTTTAAAACCATTTCAGAGACATGTTCTTAAATTTGATGCATATATTTACATTTACATTTATGCATTTAGCATATTGCATGCATGCACACAGTTTTAAGGCAGCTTTAATCACCTTTTTGGTAGCCTTAACTGATGGCATAACTAGGACATTGCATGCACGATGCTTCTTTTGCTGTTTGATAGGAAATGATACACAGGCTACAGTGCGCGCCGGCACCTTTGTGCGTGTATTTGAAGAGCGTGCACTAGGAGCACGGTATGTTTTCCATGCTCATTTGACTCGCGCATGGTGCAGAGGCGACGTTAGAGCATGCGTCTGAAACATCTCCCGTTTGATGTGGTCATAAAGACGTTCTGCATCTAAATAAATGCAATCCTTTTCAAGAAAAAAGAGATGCAGTTGTGAATGAGGTGGCCAACCCTAGCCTCGTCCCTGCGCTAATTGCGTTAAATATTGTTTACATGTTAATCTGAAAACAATTAATTGCCTTAAACACAGACGGAGACTAATGAACTAATAAAGACAGGGGAAACAGGAAGGACCAAATATGGGCACAAGAGGGAGGGAAACACAAGACACAGGTCTGGCAGTTTTATGCTGTGTTTAATTATGCCATGTATTTACATTTAAATAGTTTCGTTATTTTTAATATATACATTTATGTAATATGCCTTTAATATATAGACTTAGCATAATTTATGTAATAATAAAAACATGGTTATATCCAAGTTATTTATTTTGTTATACAATTTATATTTAATTGCATGGTTTATTATAATTATTGTAGTATAATTATATTACAATTTTATATACATTTACATATTGTCATGAAAAGTTTGATACAATTATTATAAATGATTATTTATCTGGAAAAAAATATTGTGATTTCTTGATCTCAACTGTGGTGACAGCATAAAAATTAAACATAAATTTGCTCTAAATACAACCAATACAATTTGAAAATATTCTGAAACACTTTAACATAACTCAAAATCAGTGGAAAATAATAAATAAATAAATAATGCTGTGCAGGAGGTCAAATAAATGAAACGGTTTGTTTGAACTAGCTTATAATGATTGAGTGAATCGATTCAGTTAAACTGAATCTTTTATTCAGTGAATTAAACTGATCTTATCAACATGAAATATGACAAACACCTTTTAGGAGAGCTCAGTTACAAAGCTGTGCACACAATACAAAAAATGTATTTTCCTTCATTACATCTTTGAAATTCCTCAATCATATCAGCTTTCATGTTTCAGTAGAGATTGCATCGTACAAATAGTTTGGCCTTTGAGGATTTGCTTAGTAAACTGTCCTCTCAAATGCCATAACATCATATTCTATTATCATATTTTCACACCTTTCACAAGTCTGAATATGTGATCTTGTGATGACTAACCTTCAGATGCATCTGAGCATCCATTCAGCATATAAGGAGATATTAAACCTCTGAATAGCCGAGTTGTTCGACTTTGTACCAGACTGCTGGGAAGGCGCAGAAACGTGGATGTTATAATGATCCTGATTGTTTTTTTTTTTCTGCGTCCAATTTGAGAGCAGAGAGGGTTTATGCTGTATATGCGGTTGCGCTCTGCGATAGCAGGGAACATCTGTTTTGCGCTTGTTGTTCCTCTTGGCTGCTTCTCAATTGGATTTCCTCAAGCAGGTCCAAGAGCTGTCACCTCTGCCAGGCTCTGTTAGCTATCACCACCGGACCCTATATTAAGAAGGGCTTTCAGGGCTAAGTTAATAACTCTCCCCGCCTCCCCTGACTGCCTCTGCTGCTCTCTGCCTCTTCTGTTGGCTGCCGGGTGGCCTGTGGGTATCCCTCTTGCTTTCTTGTTTGCAGCTCCTCCCTGCCTCAAGAGGGCCTTATGTACTCTCATTCTGCCCCTGTGTTGCTCTCTCCCCTTCACTCACATTTTGGAGAAAGGTGCGGCCACGTTAGTGAAATGTCGGCACCGTTTTGGAGGCAGAAAGCTCAGTTGTCTGTTATCAGTAGTGTAATGATGTATTGAAAGTGACTTTCAAACCAAGCAGGTGTGGTGAATCTGTGTGACCTTGTTGCAAAATGTGGGTGCAAATTAATTTGCAAAATTCTCCACTGACCCTTCGCAAAGACCCGCCCCCTTCGTTACTGTTGCATCATGTTCCCCCGCACTTACAAATACAATGTTCACTTACAACAAACACTTACAATGTTCAAAATGAAGAGTTTTGGAAATGTTTTAAAACATTGTTATTGCAAACATTAGACATAATTGTGCGACGTTTAAATAGTAAAAAGTAACGTAACGCTAAACAAATAAATAAATTACAGAAACACAACAAAATTACTTCTACTTTAATTATACTAAAATGGAAATGGAAAATACAAAAATATCAAATAAATACATACATTTGAATTTATTGTAGTATCTAAAAAAGAAATAAATAAAATAATAAAAACTTTACATAAGTATAAAAAAAATCCAGAAACACAACAATTGTATTATTACTGTAATTATACTAAAATGAAAATGGAAAATAAAAAATAATATAATTTTAATAAAAGTTATAGTAGTATCTAAATAAAAAAAAATGATAAAAACTATATACAAATATTTTTTAAATCCTAATAAAAATTCCAGAAACACAATAAAATTACTACTACTTTAATTATACTAAAATGATCATGGAAAATAAAAAAAATGTAATAATAATAAAATAAAATATATGTATCTCATTGATCCAACATTGGTATCTAGTTGTGTTGCATTTTTCAAATTTGTTTTATTATAACCTCGAACACTTTACTGATTTACTGTGACTTTAGTACGGACAGACACTGGCAAACAATATCATTTTATTTGACCTTTTCTCGCTTCACTTTTTTTTCTGATCCCGCTTCCCCCGTCTTGCCTCGTTTCAGGAGTTTCAGAGCTGAATGGCAGAGCGTTAGTTTTCTTTACTTCATCAGTGAGTCAGACCACCCTGTGCAGGCATATGAAATCATTTTGGCAGTGTGTTGATAAATCGTATAAAATTATTTTGTCATCGACTGGTAATAGTAAAGGGCAAGTGTTACAAATTCTATACCACTATTTAATATGTCAAAAAGTCCATAGGTGAAATCAAATCCAGAATGAGTTCACATTGTTTTAATAGCCGTCTCCAGGGTGGAAAATACAAATCAGAAACAGATAGCTTATTACAATTCACGCTTCATTTCCAAAACAACAGGTGACAACTTTAGAACCCTCAATGTTAATCCGAACTCTCAAATCTAATCTAGACATTCAGAGGGCTAACATTACGAAGTCTACGTAGTTTTCGACCTTTCGTTCCCGTTCTCCTGAAGCTCAGTGTTTCACAGCTGGGCCTGGTTTTGAAGCCTCTCTGACATTCCGACCACGTCTCTGAATTTGATCCGGTTTGGAGGTTCTGCAGTACATCAACGTCAAGACCCAAAGCTGACATTTGGCCCTTTTTTAAAAGACGGCTGGCACTTAAAGTAAACGTTGTGTATACAACTTAATTAAACTGTTTTTCTGGAGGGCGTCAGAGACATTAGCAGGTCTCTTAAAAGAGCGTGAAAAGCGTATTTTTCTCTCGCGCTCTGATTTCTTTTCTTCCAGAGCTTTTCTGTCTCGTGTTTCTGTAATTATTGCCACATGCAGGAGGTTCTGCTTGATACAAACAGAGAAAGCCAGGCTCTCTTGACCCGACTCAGATTGATACATCAACTTTAGTTTGACAAGACGAGATGTTTCTTTGGGTTTGCTGTGCGTAATCCTAGCAAGATTAAAGTCAGAATGGGTGTTCAGAACATTTGATATTTCATTAGCTACAGAAGAGTCACTCTTTATTTGTTGAAGAACCACATTAACGATGCATATTTGCTGAACTTGGACTAAAATGTTAACATCTGCTGTCACAATTATGAGGATCGTCAGGTTTTACTTTTCGTATATAAAATATCTGTAGTTTAGGGACCAGTTCTCTCTATTAACAAACTATTAACTGCGAATTTTGCCTCAGTGAACTCCTAATTTGCTGCTTATTAATATCTAGTTTGGTAGTTGTTAAGTTTAGGTGTGAGGATTAAGGGATCTAAATTATAGTCATGCAGAATAAGGCATTAATATGTTCTTTACTAATAAAGAAACAGTACTCATACTAATAAACGGCCAACTAATAAAAAGTTCAGCTAAAATGCTAGTGATATGCATGCAAATAAGCAAATCAAATTAAATCAAATCACTTTTATAGTCACATCACCACAGCACATGTGCCTTGGTGAGTGAAATTCGTGCTCTAGTACATACTTACAGACTTATACAGAAGACAATGTGCAAAATACACATATACTCAGTACACACAGTGTACTATTAGACATACTTACAGTTAATCAACAGGTTAATAGTGAGAGTAGTTCACTAAACTAGGGTTATAAATGTGTGTTTGTGTGTAAATATATTATATATTATAGTAATTAAAATATAAATAAGTTGACTAAATAATTATATATGTATGCATGTATATATAGTCATGGCCAAAAATATCAGCGCCCTTGGTAAATATGATCAAAGAAGGCTGTACAAATTAATCTGCATTGTTAATCCTTTTGATCTTTTATTTAAAAAAATAACAAAAATCTAACCTTTAATTGGATAATAAGAATTTAAAATGGGGGTGAAATATCGTTTTAAAATAAATGTTTTTCTCTAATACACATTGGCCACAAATAACGACTCCCTTTTATTCAATACTTTTTGAAACCTCCATTTTCCAGTTTAACTTTTCTAAATGTTCTCTATAAAACCTGATGAGGTTAAAGAACACCTGACACGAGATCAGAGACCATTCCTTCATCCAGATTCACTCCAGATCCTTTAGATTCACAGCTTCGTGACAGTGCTTCTTCTCTTCAGTTCACCTCACTCATTTTCTACTGGGTTCAGATCAGGACTGGAATGGCCATAGCAGAAGATTGGTTTTGTGTTCAGTGACCCATTTTTGTGTTTTTGAGGTTTGTGTTTGGATTATTGTATAGTTGAAAGCTCAACAGCTCATTTCTTCTGAACATGCAAAATGCACATAGCCTATATTATTTATTATTGCATTTACTTCACATACTGTAATTTTATGCAGCTAAATTCTCAATAAAACAATTTTCATTCATATATTTTATTGTATCTGTTGTCAGACAACGGAATGAATATGAAATAGTGACTGAAACGCAATCCATTAAGACATAATCAGATCTCCCTTCAAAGATGTTAATCTGCACAAAAATCCTGATAATTGAGCCGTCGTCTGATGATATCAAATACACACAAGATAATGACAACAGCTGTGCTGTGATTTCGGCTGTACTTGCATGTAAAATTAGAGAAGCAACATAATATCTGTGTTTAACTGAATTAAAGCGCTGCTCTTCTCTGCCACGCGCTGAATAGAGACGAGAGAGATGTGTGTGCACGCACTGGAAATGCAAGACCTCACACGGTAGTACCGGCAATTCTCAGACTAAATAAGGTTCGGCTACTTTTTTGAAGGGAGAAAAAGTCGCTAAAGGGGTCTGCAATGTTGCTAAGTTGCCAACACTGTGCATCTCCATTTCTACAACTACGGGTTGGGCCACTGTTCAAACAGAAAATACGCTGTGCTTTAATTGCATGCTAATACAATTAGTGGCGTTAAAATTAATTTGCGTTAACGCATTAACTATATATATATATATATATTAGGTGTGGCACGGTACACAAATGTCACGGTTCAGTACGTACCTCGGTTCGGGGGTCACGGTTCGATACGATTCCGGTACAACAGGAAAATAACTACAAGTCTACTATGCTCGGTTTGTTTTCATTTATTTTGAACAGAGAGTAGTACAGTTGTAATACTAAGTATTATATTACATTATATATATCATCTGCAGTACATATATACACACTAGGAATCATTTATTTAAATATATTTGATTTAGTTAACAGATAAACAAGGGGAAAAAACAGTGCGACACATAACATAGCCTACATAGGTAGTTTCAGTTCATTTTTGTGATAGGCTTTATTTGTTCACAGAAAGGAAACTCAAATGGTTTTGTTTTCATTGTGAGTGTACAGAAATAAAAGCAGACCTTTATACAGTGATGCATTATTAAGACGATAACAGTTAAGTTTTTTAAAGTTGATTCTGCTGGTATAAGGAAACAGTTGAAATGATCGCGTCACATGCGTGCATGCGTGCGCACACACACACACACACACACACACACACACACACACACACACACACACACACACACACACACACGCACCAGTTCCAGCATTGCTAAAGTTGGTACTTTATCCAAATAAAATACGAATATCAGCGCATCCACCTATGTGTTACCATTGGAACGCGACTGAAGTACAAAGCCTATTATTTACATAATAAGTAATAGTTTAGCATTCAGATACGTTACATCGCAAAATGAAAATATTATGGAATATTTGGATTTGTGCCGAATGAGAGAAGTATGATACACGAGCACAAAGCCCCATTTCGCAAACAGCTGAGTGCACAAGCCTTTAAAGTATACTTCTTTGTCAGTCTATGTGAGAGATGTGTTTAGAATCAGCACATGGTCACTGTCTGGGGGCTTTGTTTTCAAGCGCGAAACACACGGCATTTGCTGTTCTTCTGCTGGTGGTTATCAAACAGTATTGTATTACTGTGGGCGCCCCCTTCTGGATTGGGGGTGAATTGCCTGTATTCGTTTTAAGGCCTCATGCACCGAACCGAGAGGTCCTTACCGTGACGGTTCGGTGCGAATACATGTACCGTGCCACCCTTAATATATATATATATATATATATATATATATATATATATTAGAGATGTGTGTTTGTGTGTGTGTGTATATATATATATATATATAATAGTAATTATTATTATAAATAAATTCAATTAAATATATTTTTATAGAATTATTACATGCACGAAGTGTGTATACAGTGAAGTCAATTATTTCATGAATAACAAATTGATTTACTTATGACATATAATTAATATATTAATGCTACAATTATTATATGTAATATAAATATATTATAAACAATATAAATTATATATAAAATAATTATTTTATTATCACTTATTTGCTTTCATTAGGGATCTACATTGCATATGTATTATCAAAGTAAATAAAAGCAAAGTTCTTGAATAATAATTGTATATACTTTTATAATTCATTCACACACTGTATATACTGATTAAATAATTAATTTAGCTATATACACGTTTATGTGAATATATTGATGTATATATTTTTTTTATGAAAACGTGAAACACATGAATTAGAATTTGTGTAAAACTTCTGATCTTTTTAAATGCCTTTAAAACATTTTTTTTTAAATAGTCTAGAGCTGTAATGGCCACACACACACACACACACACACACACACACACACACACACTTATAAGAGTCCTTTCACCCAAAGCAGATGTTGACAGTCATCTGGCTTGCTGGTGTAATTGTGCGTTTTTGTGCGCTTGTGTGTCGCATCGAGCAAACTAGCCTGTTTAAGATTGCCCTGAGCGTAACCCCAACCTAGCCTTCAACTCCTCTGTAAAAGCACCACACACACACCTGATACTCCTCATGTCGTCATCAAAGTCCTCTGCGCTATTCACTAAATTGAGAAATTGGTTCCAACCCCAAACAGCACAGGGCTGGTCCCGCTCAAACACCGCTCGAGTGTTTTTCATGGATAAATTAGTCGGCTAGATAGATACTGTTTCCTTTCATTACAGCTTACTAAAATCAGATGCTGTGGCTGATGTTCAGTGCTTTTTTCCTCCAAAACCGTTGCTGTCACTTCATCCGTTCAGCCGGTCAGCTCCATTTGTTTACCCAGCATCATATATATATATTTATATTTAACAGCGCAGAGATGGAGAGTTGGCCTGTTCTCTCTGCCCATACACTGTGTCCCTTTAATCATAGTTTTCATTTCAGTACATTGAAATTTCCCTTACCAAGGACAACATCATAAATAAAGACAAAAAAGGGTTTTGCGAAGGAAAATCTTGTACCTGCTCGCTCTCTAACTTTTTGTGCATTAGGGCCCGTCGAAGGGATAAAAAAACGAGATGGTCATCTGTGAAAATTTATAATCATTTATTACGTGGCAGGTGGCGAGGCGAAGTAAGTAAAAGCGTGAAGGCAGACATCCATAAAGAAGGGACGTGAAGCCCCTAAATGAAAAGCAAAGTGAGTTTCTGTATCTTGTCGTAGGTAATGAGGAGCAAGGGCCTTTCTTCTCAGAGGAGTACAATGTTTTCAGCACGGCGCACACATTTGAGAGGGATTTATCTGTGTTTGACACAGGATGGTGCAGACATTAATGACCTCAACAAAATATTCCAGTTTCTTTTTTGGGGGAGAAATCAAGTCAAGTTTGCTAAAATAATTTTAAAAAGAGGGGACATTTATTTATTTATTTGTTTGTTTGCTTGCAATATATTATATATTACCAACTATTTATTTAAAAAAATATTTAAATTTATAAAAATGAAAGTATTAGTAGTAGTAATGGTATTAAATTATGGCCGGCAGCCATATCACCCTGCAGCCCAAGACCGGTTGCCCACTGAAGCTAATCAGGGTTGAGCTGGTCAGTACCTGGATGGGAGACCTCCTGGGAAAACTAGGTTACTGCTGGAAGAGGTGTTAGTGAGACCAGCAGGGGGTGCTCACCCTGTGATCTGTGTGGGTCCTAACACCCCAGTATCGTGACGGGACCCTATACTGTAAAAAAGCACCGTTTTTCGGATGAGACATTAAACCGAACTCCTGACTCTCTGTGGTCATTAAAAATCACATTGCACTCCTCGTAAAGAGAAGGGGTGTAACCCCGGTGTCCTGGCCAAATTCCCACCACTGGCCCTTGTCAATCATGGCCTCCTAATAATCCCCATCCACATGATTGTCTCTATGACTCTCTCTCCTCTCCACCTGTAGCTGGTGTGTAGTGAGTGCATTCACTTGATTGGCTCTATGACTCTCTCCTCTCCACCTGTAGCTGGTGTGTGGTGAGCACATACACTTGATTGGCTCTATGTCTCTCTCTCCTCTCCACCTGTAGCTGGTGTGTAGTGAGTGCATTCACTTGATTGTCTCTATGACTCTCTCTCCTCTCCACCTGTAGCTGGTGTGTGGTGAGAGCATACACTTGATTGGCTCTATGACTCTCTCTCCTCTCCACCTGTAGCTGGTGTGTGGTGAGCACATACACTTGATTGGCTCTATCTCTTCTCTCCACCTGTAGCTGGTGTGTGGTGAGCGCATACACTTGATTGGCTCTATGACTCTCTCTCTCCACCTGTAGCTGGTGTGTAGTGAGTGCATTCACTTGATTGTCTCTATGACTCTCTCTCTCCACCTGTAGCTGGTGTGTGGTGAGAGCATACACTTGATTGGCTCTATGACTCTCTCCTCTCCACCTGTAGCTGGTGTGTGGTGAGCACATACACTTGATTGGCTCTATCTCTTCTCTCCACCTGTAGCTGGTGTGTGGTGAGCGCATACACTTGATTGGCTCTATGACTCTCTCCTCTCCACCTGTAACTGGTGTGTGGTGAGCACACTGGTGCCGTTGTCCTGTGGCAGCCGTCGTATCATCCAAGTGGATGCTGCACACTGGTGGTTGAGGAGAGACCCACCCCCCCCACATGATTGTAAAGCGCTTTGGGTGTACAAAAATACCCAATAAAGCGCTATATAAATGCATCATTCATTCATTCATTCATTCATAAATATGTATTAGCATAAATATTATGAAATATTTGTTTAAATAAATAAATAAATGTTATTGTCTATACAGTCAGAAATAATAATAATAATGGTTATTAACAATTATTTTATTTAAACAAATGTAGTTATTATCAAATGTTTACAAAAATATTTATTTAAATGTATAATAATATACGTGTATTATTATTACTATTATTATTCAATATGTATCAGGATGAATATCTATAAATATTTGTTTAAATAAATAAATGTCCTTGAATACTTTACAGTATAATAATATAATACATTTATATTTTTTAAATGTAACTGTATTATTATTATTAAATAGTAATTAGCATACATATTAACAAATATTTGTTTGAATAAATAAAAAATGTTCCTTGATTACTTGACTACTGTTAGAAATAATAATAAAGTTATTATTATTATTTGCTGTATTAAATATATATTCGCATGAATATTAATAATGATAAATATTTGTTACAAATAAAATAAATATATGAATGTCAGCTCTAGAATATTATTGTTATTTGCCATTTTGACTTCTACATACTTGTATGCAAACAATATTTTCTGTTTCTGCCTAACACCTCATGTATTAAGGAAGTGTTAGAACGAGCACGTCCTGAAATCACACTTGCGAATGCATCATGATCTCTGGGGTGCCATGTGTTTTTAGAACAACATTTGCCGGTTCTGAATGCATTCTGTTTTTAAACAACGGAATTGTTTCCTAATTAGTTTCGTTAGCAGATAATTTATGCTTTTTGTTTGATGTATAGCAATACAATCCCTTTGCATACATCTTCACCATTTTAGAGCTGAGTTCAAAAGAAATGTGTTTTTTCCCCCGAAACCCAAAAAACACAATGCATTTAAATGTGCTCCATTTTTCCGTGTTTGTTTTTAGCTTGTCATTAATGAATTAACTTTTTAAACAATTCATCATTATTGTTTTGGTGCCATTTTATTTTTATCTCAATTATATTCTAATTGATCATTTTTCATAATATGCAAGGGATGTTTTTCCCACTTTGTTCAGAACACAATGAAAGCTTAAACACAAATAAGGCCCATGATCAAAAACATGATAATTCATTTGCAATACTAAATAGGAAATTGACAGTCTAATGCAAAACAATGGGATGCGTGGCGCATTGTCTTTTACCCCCCACTATCACTGGGTATTGCTTCCTTAGAGGAGTCGTGGGTACTGTAGCGCAGCACTGAATTCAGTGTGCTTTAAAGAAAAAACATGGTTTAAAACAGGACAAAAACATTTTAACACTGTGAAAAAAAATTCACTGCTCACGTTTCACAACATATCATTGACCAGCTCCACATTTTTGTATGTATTAGTTTATTTGCTACAACAAAAAATATATGTTTATTAATTAAGTACTCATGTAAACATGAATATTTATTTACCTTAAAATAATAATAATATACTTGTTATAATACAATATTAAATGGCATTCCCTATCAGTCAGTCACGTTCGACGTAACGTCAGAGTGACTGACTAATGGGATCTCGCCGGAGAGCCCAATCACCTTCGAGTGTTAACAAAACAAGCCAATGACAGTTGGCGTGCGTGTTTCGCCACGCACTCCGCCCGTGGTGCGGGTATAAAAGGAGAGCGCGTGCAACGCATCAGCCGCTTCGGGCCGAGCCTTGCAAATCTCTGAGTGTCTGCAAAGCAAGACTACAGCGTTGGTGTTACGGGCGTCAGCGAGGTTGCTGTCCAGTGCTGGATTCGCGAGAAGCAGCGATCACGCTGCTACCTCCCTCGGCGCTTCAGCGCTGCTGAAAGAGTTTTCAACTAAAGAGCAAATCTAAAAGAGCTCCACGAGCGGCGGGCGTCTTTAAAGATGGCTTCCGCCGTGCGTTTCTGGATGTGGTCTGTTCCTGACTTCATCTGATGGTCACGATCGCTGCCCCTCGTGCTTGGGCTTTAGGCACGCTGAGGCAGCGCCAGGATGAGTCATGTTCTCACTGTGGGAACATGACCATAGCGATGTTGCGCTCCAGATACCTCCTCGCTAGGCGTGGGGTATCCCCTTGCTCTGCCCGTTCTAGTTCCTCCGGACGGAGGACTACTTGACTCAGGGCCAGGGTGATTTGAGGATCACAGTGAGAGCTTCCCGTCAGTGCGTCTCCGCGGGCCTCTCACTCCTCGAGCACATCGCACCGTCTGGGGTTCCCGGATGAGTATCACGGGGTCCTCGGACAGGCGGGCCCAACATCTCATTCGGTGCCCCAGCAGATGACAGGCTTTCGATCACTGCATCGGGGATGAGCTAGGTTCTGGAGGGACGATTTGGCTGCGCTGCCTCCGTCAGGAAGAGTAGCGTTGCCGAGTCAGATCCAGAACTGACCGCTATGCTTTCCGGGCCGCTGAGAGCATCGGGCTGCACTATAGGCGTCCGCCTTCTCCCGGCGCTCGAGGCTGGATGATTGGTTCCTGAGGCGCAGGCGAGCGTCAACCGCCCCGGTTCCGTTCTTCCCGGAAGTGCATGAGGAGGTGACTAGGTCTTGGAAGGCACCTTTTTCTGCCCGAAGCAGGCCTAGTGCCTCCTCCGTCCTCACCACCCTCGGCGGCGGAGCGGCCCAGGGGTATGTGGAGGTCCCCAGTCGGCGCGCCATTGCCATGCAGCTTTGCCCGCAGGCGCTGCCGCCTGGAGGGTAATCACGCCTTCCGTCCAGGGCCTGTAAGTTCTCGTCCGCTCTAACGGCCAAGGCTTACGGTGCTGCTGGACAGGCCGCTCCGCCCTGCCGCCATGGCCCTCCTGCAGGTCCACCAGGCCAAGGCGTTGAAACAGCTGCGAGGGTGATGCTGACCCAGGTGTGTTGCAGGAACTGCGCTGGCGACGGACCTCGCTAAGGCGGCGAAAGTCGCGGCGCAGGCCCTGGGTCAGGCGATGTCCACATTAGTGGTCCAGGGCGCCACCTGTGGCTGACCTTGGCGGATATGAGGAGTCCGACAAGCACCGCTTCCTGGACTCCCCGATCTCCCAGGCCGGCCTATTCGGCGGGCGGTGGAGGACTTTGCCCAACAGTTCTCCGCCGCACAGAAGCAGATGGGGCGTTTCGCATCCTGCCCGGCGGTCCGCTGCTGTCTCCACCCCACCGCCGGCTGCAGCCTCCGCCTGCTCGTCGCCGGCGGCGCCTCCTGCGGCCTCCACCTCCGCTCCAGCTCGGCCACAACAGCAGCCTTCACAATGGCCGCAGCATGGAGCTGGCCGCGGAAAGCGGCGCGCCCGCCTCCGCCCTGCCAAGCCTGTGAAGTGCCAGGGTAGGCGGCGTCCCTGGGACGGGCGACCCGAGCCTCGGGATCCTGCTCTTCAGGAGATGGCGATAGCACCACTCCTTCCCCTGGAGGAGGGCCGGGTGGAGAATTTTTGTTCTGTTCCGCCACTGGCCCCCGGGTCAGTGGTACCCAAAACTTCATAAGAGCAGTTTCCTTTTCTCCGGGTCCCAAGAGGGCGAGGATGGCAGTCTTGAGACCCCGTCTCCACATTCCCATCCCCTCTCTCTTCGCCAGTGGGCAGCAGGGTCCGGTCCGAGGGGCGCGATGCCTTCTCCCGCGCCCCCTGCCCAGCCGTGGAGCCAGGTGAGTGTTGCACCACACACTCAGACCCCACTTCGAGATGCTCTGCCTTTCGAGTCGGGCCCCTGGGCTCTACTGCGCTGCCCCACCGCGGGTACGTCTATGTCTCCCCTGGTCCCGCTGTACGGCCCCTGGGGGCCTGGCTAGAGCTCCCCAGGCCGCCTCGCTGGCTCCTGAGGACCATCAGACTCGGCCACGCGATTCAGTTCGCCCGGCGTCCTCCCAAGTTCAGGGGCAATCGGTTCACCTCAGTGTTGAGCCAGGATGCCCCTGTCTTGCGTGCAAGTCGCGGTCCCTACTGGCGAAGGCGCGATACAGCCGGCCCCTCCAGCCGAGATGGAGTCAGGGCTCTACAAAGGCCCCTACTTCATCGTTCCCAAGAAACACGGTGGGTTACATCCAATCTGGGACCTCGTGTTCTGAACCGGCCCTTGTCAAGCTCCCGTTCAAGATGTTGACGCCGAGACGCCTCTTTCAATGCGTCCGTCCCTTCGATTGGGTTGCAGCGATCGACCTGAAAGACGCCTACTTCCATGTCTCGATCCTCCCTCGATTCCGCTTTGCGTCTGAAGGCGAGCATACCAGTAGGCCCTCCCTTCGGGCACCTCAGCCGGTTGGGGCTTCAGGTCAACCGAAAAGAGCAAACTCTCCCCTATGCAGAGGATCTCTTTTCTCGGCAGGGAGTTGGACTCGGTCAACCTCACAGCACGTCTCTCAGAGGAGCGTGCTCAGTCAATGCTGAGATGCCTGGAGTCTCTCCAGCGCAAGAGGGCGGTTCCACTGAAACATTTTCAGAGGCTCCTGGGGCATATGGCATCCTCAGCCGCTATCACGCCGCTCGGATTGCTTCATATGAGACCGCTTCAGCGTTGGCTTCACGACCGAGTCCCGAGATGGGCATGGCACCACGGCACATACCGGGTCTCACTCACCCCGTCCCCCGTCGCACCTTCAGCCCATGGTCGGATCTTGCCTTTCTTAGGGCAGAAGTTCCCCTAGAGCAAGTATCCAGGCACGTTGTTGTTTCAACAGGCGCCTCTGCCACGGGCTGGGGGCCATGTGCACGGCACGCAGCCGCGGGGCTCTGGACAGGGCCCCAGCTGCAGTGGCATATCAATTGCCTCGAGTTGCTGGCAGTATAGCTTGCTCTGCGCCGCTTCAGAATGCTGCTAGGCGAGAAGCATATACTGGTCCGTTCGGACAACACTGCGACGTTGCGTACATCAACCACCAGGGCGGTCTCGCTCCCGTCGCATGTCGCCTTCGCCGCCATCTCCTCCTTTGGAGTCAGAAGCATCTGAGGTCGCTGCGCCGTTCATGTCCCAGGCGAGCTCAATCGTGCAGCCGACGAGCTCTCACGTCCAGCACGCCCTTCCGGGAGAATGGCGACTCCACCCGAGGTACCCCAGCTGAATTGGGCGCCGGGCGCTCAGGTAGACCTGTTTGCCTCCCGGACACGTCTCACTGCCAGTTGTTTTCTCCCTGTCCGAGGGGACCCTCGGTACAGATGCGCTGGCATGCAGCTGGCCTCGGGGCTTACGCAAATATGCGTTTCCCCCAGTGAGCCTTCTCGCACAGACCCTGTGCAAGGTCAGGGAGGACGAGCAAGTCCTCTTGGTGGCGCCTTACTGGCCCAACCGGACGTGGTTTCCAGAACTGATGCTCCTCGCGACAGCCCTCCTTGGCAAATTCCTCTGAGGAGGATCTACTTTCTCAGAGGGGCACCCTCTGGCACCGCGCCCAGACTTGTGGAATCTCCACGTATGGTCCTTGGGCGGGGCGGAGGTTCTAAGTGGGCTACCTCCAGCGGTAGTAAACACTATCGCTTCTGCCAGGGCTCTGTCTACGAGACAAGCTTACAGGCTGAAGTGGAACCTGTTCGTCGATTGGTGTTCTCCCCGCCGGGAGGACCCCCGTAGATGCCCGATCGCAGTCGTGCTTTCTTTCCTGCAGGATGGGTTGGAGCGAAGGCTGTCTCCCTCCACCCTCAAAGTGTATGTCGCCGCTATCGCCGCACACCACGATGCAGTAGACGGTAAGTCTCTGGGGAAACACGACCTGGTCATCAGGTTCCTCAGAGGGGCAAGGAGGCTAAATCCTCCGCGCCCTCACCTGGTACCCTCTTGGGATCTCCCCTCGGTCCTGTCGGCCTTGAGGGGGGCCCCCTTTGAGCCTCTGCAGTCAGTAGAGCTTAAGTTTCTGTCTCTAAAGACAGTGCTCCTCTCGGCATTGGCCACAGTCAAGAGGGTAGGGACCTGCAAGCATTTTCGGTCGACGATTCGTGCCCAGAATTCGGGCCGGCTGACTCTCACGTTGTCCTGAGACCCCGGCCTGGATATGTGCCCAAAGTTCCCACCATGCCCTTCAGGGACCAGGTGGTGAACTTGCAAGCGCTGCCCGGAGGAGGCAGACCCAGCCATTGCTCTGCTCTGTCCCGTTCGTGCCTTGCGCATCTATGTGGACCGCAGCAGAGCTTCAGGACCTCAGACCAGCTCTTTGTCTGCTTCGGAGGACAGCAGAAGGGAAGAGCTGTCTCCAAACAAAGACTCGCCCACTGGATAGTGGAGGCTATAGTCTTGGCCTATCAGGCCCGGGCGCTTACCGTGCCCCTTGGTGTGAGAGCACACTCTCTGAGGCGTTGCTTCCTCTTGGGCTTTGGCACGAGGCACCTCAATAGCAGACATTTGTAAAGCTGCCGGCTGGGCGACACCTATCGTTTGCGGTTTTACAATCTCCGTATAGAGCCAGTGTCCTCCCGTGTACTTGTCTCAGATGGCCAGTAACACTGGAACCCGCTCGGTGTCAATCACGCTTGCTGCGCCATTCCCCTCTACAGACCGGATACGTGCGCCCTGTTGCTTCTCAGTTCAGTTCCCCACGGCGAACCCTGTTGAAGTTCCTCCCGCACCCTCGGCAGTCAGGTGTGGCGGAGCACCAGACGCCAGGACGTCAACCCTTGTGCTGGGCTAGGTGCCCATGTGTAGTGATTCCCCCTTGATGATCCCACATGTGTATTCTTCCACGGTACGGCTCCCCCCCCTTGGTGAGCCCGTGTCTTCCCTGGCAGAACCCTCTGCCTTTTCTGCTGTGTAGCTATCTCACCCCAGGCGGGCTGGGTCTACCTCAGAGACTCCCGTATGTGGTACTGCCCTTGGCCAGTCCATACGTGTAATCTCCACATGATACCTCCTTATGCGGGATGTGGCTCCGTGGCGTTTCCCCTACTTGGGGTACGCTTTCCCAGTGTTATTCTACCCACTGAGCGGAACAGCAGTGCGGTTATCTCTGCCTAAACCCTGTCTTATCTTCCATCCCAGCTGGTGTGGGGGACTTGCCGGCTTCTGCAGAGCACTGGAGGGTCAGCAATAGTGGCGTTTTCAAGGATCCCATTAGTCAGTCACTCTGACGTTACGTCGAACGTGACTGACTGATAGAACGCCTCGGTTACTTGCGTAACCCCGTTCCCTGAAGGAGGGAACGGAGACGTAACGTCCGCCGCCATAGTTGCTGTACCACCGCTGTACGGCCGGGCACACAGTCTCGGCTCCTCAGCGAAAACTGATGTGCGTTTGCACGCTCTCCTTTATACCCGCACCGCGGGCGGAGTGCGCGTGGCGAACACGCACGCCAACTGTCATTGGCTTGTTTTGTTAACACTCGAAGGTGATTGGGCTCTCCGGCGAGATCCCATTAGTCAGTCACTCTGACGTTACGTCTCCGTTCCCTCCTTCAGGGAACGGGGGTTACGCAAGTAACCGAGACGTTATTAATTATTTAAATCAATATTTATTTATTTAAAGGTGAATATTTAATTATTTATTTTAACTTATTATTATTCAATTATTTACATATGTTGATGATTATTGTTATTCATATATTATTATGTATTAATATTTTCATTTAACACAATAATTGTCTATTTAGGCATATATATATATATATATATATATTAATAATAATACATTTTCATTTAAAGGAATCTGTATATTTAAACATACAATATTTAAAAATAATAATAATAATAAAGAGGTTTTATTTATAATTGTTTTATTTATAATAATAATATTGAGTTTTAATATTACATAACAATTCTAAATTAATAGAATTAATATTTATTTAAACAAATATTTATTTAAGTAATTATCTGTAAAGACACCATATTTTATATGGTTGCATATTTCATAAGTTGCAAAAATAAATAAATAAATTCTGTGAGGCATTTAAATATATTAGTTCAACATCATACTGTCTTAAGATCACAGTTTTCATTTATCAAAAATAAATATGATTTTAATATGACAATGTTGGCTCTAGATATTTGCCATTTTGGTTTTCATAGACAAGCAGAGCCAATCCTTCCTATACACAGAATATGCAAGCTGCGTAGGGCCCCCGAAACACCAGGGGGGTGTTTGGCCAGAGGTTATTAAAACATGAATGATCATTTATTTAAATGTGGTGTGCTGTCACACTCTCTCTACGTAAAAATCTGTAAAAATCATTAATGTGAATGTCGTACAATCTCTTCCTTGAGAAAAAAAAGAGTTGAAAGCTTACGGAGCCGTGGAAGAGATGAGCGCTTCCCGCGATCACGATTCGAGATGGGGTGAAACACAGACAAAGGCGTTGTATCCATTCTTTCATCCCAACCACACATGTCCCCCCCAACCCCCCCCCCCATTCTGCGTAGGGCCCCCAGAAGTCTAGGATCGGTGCTGTAGACAAGTATACAAAAAATGATTTCTCTTTATTTTCTCTTAATTTATGATAGATGTCACTGCTAATTTGACAGTGGCTGATAGCGTAGTGTTGCCTCATGGGAGATCTGCGGCTCCCCAGCGCTGATGAAATGAAGAGGGTTGGCATTACAGGCAACACAGTGGACATTTGGAGCAGACCTCCAAATCACGCTGTCAATGATGATGCATTGTGATCCAGCTGTGGCAAATTGGACGTTCCAAACTCCTGCCTGATTGATGTGACTCTATCACAGCTGTCAGACAGCACAGAGCAAAATACACCAATAAAAAATAAATACAAATAAAATTCTTATAATCGCAAGATTTTGACGTAATGTAGACCATGCATTTGTGAAGTTAACGCATTAAACTTGACCAATGCTAAAAAGTATCAACTTTTGTGTTTATAGGCAAGGCAAGGCAAGTTTATTTATATAGCACATTTCATACACAGTGGTAATTCAAAGTGCTTTACATAAAAGAAAGTGAAATAATCATTCACAGCAATAAAAACAAGGAGTTAAAAATAATAAAACAAGGAATTTTAAAATTATATAGGAATTGATTTAAAATGAAATTTAAAACAGTTAAATAGAAAAGGATTATACATATAATGCAGTCAGTTCGGACGTAGCACAGTGCTCATTCAACAAATGCACAGCTAAATAGATGAGTTTTTAGTCTGGATTTAAATGTGGCTAATGTTTTAGCACATTTGATCTCTTCTGGAAGCTGATTCCAACTGCGGGCGGCATAATAGCTAAAAGCGGACTCCCCTTGTTTTGTGTGAACCCTTCGTATTTCTAACTGACTCGATCCTAATGATCTGAGTGGTCTGTTAGGTTTATATTCAGTGAGCATATCTGCAATATATTTAGGTCCTAGACCATTTGAGTGACTTATAAACGAGTAAAAGTACTTTAAAATCAATCCTAAATGTAACTGGAAGCCAGTGTAAGGACCTGAGGACTGGTGTGATATGCTCAGATTTTCTGGTTTAAGTCAGTATCCTGGCAGCAGCGTTCTGGATGAGCTGCAGCTGTCTAATGGTCTTATTTTGAGGGCCGGTGAGGAGACCATTACAATAATCCACCCTGCTGGTGATAAAGGCATGAACAAGTTTCTCCAAGTCTTGACTGGAAACAAAACATCTAATTCTTGCAATGTTTTTGAGATGATAGTATGCTGATTTAGTTACTGCTTTGACATGACTACTAAAACTAAGGTCTGTCTCCAGAATCACCCCAAGATTTCTGACTTGATTTTTAGTTGTTTGACCCCTAGAGTCAAGGTATGCATTCACCTTGAGAACTTCATCTTTGTTTCCAAATGCAATGACTTCAGTTTTCTCCTTGTTTAACTGAAGAAAGTTTTGGCACATCCAACTGTTAATTTCATCAATGCATTGGCAGAGGGAGTCAATGGGGCTATAATCATTTGAAGATAAGGCTAGGTATATCTGGGTATCATCAGCATAGCTGTGATAGGCAATTTGGTTCTTCCTCATTATCTGACTTAGTGGGAGTATATACAGGCTAAACAAGAGCGGTGCAAGAATTGAGCCTTGAGGGACTCCACATGTCATGGACGTCCACTTAGACTTATGCTCTCCTATACTCACATAATAACCTCTCCCTTCTAAGTATGACCTGAACCATTTGAGTGCCATCCCAGAAAGCCCGACCCAGTTTTCCAGTCTCTCTAGAAGTATGTTATGATTGACAGTGTCAAACGCAGCACTAAGATCTAGTAGTACCAGCACTGATATTTTGCCAGAATCAGAATTAAAGCGAATAAATTAAAGCGTTATAGTCAAGAACATTTTAGAACTAGAACTAAAAAAGCACAGAAAAGTGTTGACCTTCAGTTAGTACAACTTTTAATTTCCTTGAAAATCCCTAAAGATGCAACATTCTTTATTCAAAAGAAATCAAGAAAAAAATGTCATTTTTTATTTTACCACCATATGTGCCCTCTTTCTTCCCTCAAGGGCAGTTCATTCACACACATTCAGACATGACTCTAGAGTTGAAATGGTTTTTCTTTCATCCTCCTTTGAAGAAAGATATTAAAGGGATAGCTCACCCAAAAATGAAAATTGTGTCATCATTTACTCACCTTCAAGTAGTTCCAAACCTGTATGAATGTCTTTGTTCTGCTGAACACAAAGGAAGATATTTTGAAGAATGTGGGAAACAGAGCAGTTCTGGGGCACTATTGACTTTCATAATGTTTTTTTTTCCTACTATGGAAGTCAATGGTGCCCCAAAACAGCCTGGTTACAAACTTTCTTCAGAATATCTTTCATTTTTGGGTGAACAACCCTATAAGTGTATAGAGCAAAATGTGTATAGAAATATATACAGATGTGGAATAAATTTGGCTCGCTTTGTTGACTTAACATGGCATTGCTAATAAGACTAGCTTTGAATGAATAATTAGACAAAAATGCCTTCATTTACTCTGGTCCTTTGAAGGAATTTAAATAACCTCAAGTGAAGAGTAAATGACGATCATTTGATCTAATTCCTTATCATTTTACACTTCCGTATCGCAAAACCCAAACTTACTTGTGCGTCGTTTCACATTCTTTGAGAATTCCAACTTTTTATTGACCCTCACCTTTTTTTCTCAACTCCTGGTCTTTTCTTTGGCTCCCCAGACCTGCAGATGCACAACTAATGAAATAATGAAAAACGGCCATTTCTTGTCACCACATGTGCTCTCATTCTGTACATCCAAGGGCACCCCATTCAAGCTCCCTTTGGTTTTTCTTTTCCCTTTATTTCTTGTGCAATGCCACTGATTGTTCTTCTTTAGCCTTTTTCTTGCTTACTTTCGAGGGAAGAATAGGCTTCAGAAACCTTGTGCCAAAGTTCAGTGTAGTGTTACGCATATCAGCTTCAGAAATGCTTTTCGTACAGTTCTTATTCATTTCAGAATCAAAGAAAGATTCCTAACAAGTTCTTTCTTTCTTTCGCAGGGCCTCTTCATCTTCCTGATATATGGAGTGTACAACACTGAGGTAAGTCTGCAGTGCATCTCAAGGCTGACTAAGTGAGTGAGAGAAATGACATGATGTTTCTGACGGGACCCCCGCCCCGCCTAAGGAGGGTGGATTGAAAGCGAGCCTTTTTTTCTCCACATGAGTGTCCCACTGCCCTTCATGCTTGGGCTAACTTATATGCATCCAGGCCCACCATTAAACACTGACACCCGGAGTAAAGAGCCAGTCATCCCTCAAGCACATTGGCCAATATTTCACTGCCTCTTTAAGTTTTTAAACTCATGGTCTTCCATTTAACATTCTGACATTAGAGCTCAGCGGCGGTTCAGAGAAACGGATATGTATGCAGGACACTGCCGTGGAAGATCGGCTGGAAATTTACCTGCACAATGCCTATTAACATTTAGATGCTCTTCCAAAGAGTGACAAACTATGGGGATGAATGGGAAAGAGGTGAAAATGTACCATAATGTCGTCTTGAAATTAAAATCCAAATGTGAACAGGGCACATATGGATGACTGTAACCATCGTCATCCAATCTAAGATTAGTGTTTCAGCTTATGCTTCTTGTTTGTCTGTACTTGTGTAGGTTGATTTTCTTTTTCCATAAATAAGTACATTAATAATTGATTAGTAATAACCAAACATATACATTTTTGCTCTATTATTTATAAGAACAGCATCTGTCTGTCTGTCTGTCTTTCTGTCTGTCTGTCTGTCTTTTATCTGTCTGTCTGTCTGTCTGTCTGTCTGTCTGTCTGTCTGTATGTCTCTCTGTCTGTCTTTTATCTGTCTGTCTGTCTTTTATCTGTCTGTCTGTCTGTCTGTCTGTCTGTCTGTCTGTCTGTCTGTCTGTCTGTCTGTCTGTCTTTTTTATCTGTCTGTCTGTCTTTTATCTGTCTGTCTGTCTGTCTGTCTGTCTGTCTTTTATCTGTCTGTCTGTCTGTCTGTCTGTCTTTTATCTGTCTGTCTGTCGTCTGTCTGTCTGTCTGTCTGTCTGTCTGTATTTTATCTGTCTGTCTCTCTGTCTGTCTTTTATCTGTCTGTCTGTCTGTCTGTCTGTCTCTCTGTCTGTCTTTTATCTGTCTGTCTGTCTTTTATCTGTCTGTCTGTCTGTCTGTCTGTCTGTCTGTCTGTCTGTCTATAAATAAATAATATTTGTTTAAATAAATATTTATTATAAAAATGAGTTTTAATAATAATAATACATTTTGCAGTTTACCATTTAAAAAAAAAAAAAAAATGGTATAATGTATAATGGGCCATAATGGGTTCTATGTGAACAACTTATTTTGTACTCTCAGCTCTCATCAGGGGTAGTTTGTGTTGCCTGTTGTAGCAGGTGGGCTGCACTGATTGTGGATTAGTAAAAACATAGGTGGTACTTCAAGCTTGAATTACTATGATTGCAGAATAATTCCTTTTAAGCATGTTTATTTATTACTAAACAAATTAATAAATTAAATATTAAATACAAATAATATTCATTTAATTTATTCACATTATTTTAATAATTATCATTCTAAATGTCAGAGTAATGTCTCAAATATAACAGACCAAATTTGAGTGCATGGATAAGTGCAGCCAGCAGGCCATAGACCTCCTCTTCTTAATTTCCTCCTCTTCCTTCTTCATCTCCACCCCTGAGTATAGATGGAGCTCCCCTGCCTTTTTTCTACCTTTGCTTCTACCTTTTCAGTGTCTACAAAAGAGGTGTAAGGAGATGGCCCTGAGACCGAGCCTCTTATTGACACAGCAGAGACTCGCCGGTGACCCTCTCCGCATTGTAAAATAAATCATCGCCGCATTCTTGCTTAACAGACTTTTTTAGTACATCGGAATCTATTTTCCAACCCCCGGCTCTCCTTGACCCTGAGGTCTTCACAATTTGTGAGCAGCTCGTGTCTGCTTTACACTTTATTTCAAAGGGGGTTTTGTTAAATATCGAATGTAATAATTGTTGCTTTTCTTTTTTCGCAAATCCATCTTTTTCCTTTTATGTCGTCAAATGTGACAAGAAACAATAGCGGATTACGTTTCACCACCTGACACCACAAATTCTTGTTTAATAAAATAATTAAGGAGAATGATCAAAGTGTTCGTAAACAAAGACAAAAAAAGTCACAGAATATTTCAGTTCTACTGGGACTATAAAATCTGTTTCGCTCATCTGTACAGTTGATTATCTCAAAGGATACGTGTGAGCGAGAATATGTAAAACCAGCATTTGAGAAAGAGAGATCAGATTCACAAAACATGCCATTTATTCCCAAAGTGCACCAGCCATTAGTTAAGCCATGGGAATATTTTGCAGTCAAATACTTTAAATACCATATAAATCTGTTTGTTAGCTTTATCTGATGCAAAATTATAGCTACTTGTAACATTAGAATACTTGTAATAATTAAATATTAATAATGCCTATATTGTGATCTCTTGCTTAGAATAACAGATAATTGCAATTCACTTGATGACAATTTCCCTTTTATATACAGTAGATCCTTTCTCCCCAAGAATATATAAAAACTTATAATTAAAAAAATATTTATTTAATTTAGTTTGTTTTTACTTAATAATGATCATTGTTATGACCTTTCTTTTTCATTTGGCAAATGTGTCCATTTGCATTGCTTTCATATGGAAATCGTATCTAATGTATTTTTATATTGAACATTAGGGCTACATCACTTTAAAACCTTGAGAGGAAAACAGCTAAACTGCTTTTAAGAGCAGCAACTTCAAACCAGTTCCTTTCAGTGCTGGAAATGTTCTTTTTTGAGTAGCTGTCTGTGATTTTTGCCTGGAATAAATTGATTTGATTTTCCAGTTCCATTCATTAAAGGTACAGCGCACTCAAAATGTGGGAGAGGGAGAAGAGAGTCTGTTTGCAAATCTGACGTATTACCATTGACCCCAAGCTGTTAGAGCTTTTCTATCCTCTTCCTTAACTCTGTCGTCACGCTGATGGTGTTTGTTCAGAATATGCTAGTGTGTGTATATCTGCATGGCAGAAATAATTTATGACAACAGCAGAACCTAATGAAGTCATAAGAGCTAATGCATATTCACCAGTGAAGGGCTGGAGCTTGTGCCGCGCTCGTGCTGTGAAATGCAGATGGCTGGAAAATAATATCTAGCAGGCCAGGAAACAGCTGGACTGGATTGTATGATGTGGGGAATACTGACACACAGAAAATATAGATATAAACACACACACACACACACACACACACACACACACACACACACACACACAAACAATTATTCATAGTTACAAAAAAAGTACAAAATGTTAAAAAGTTTACATATGAGTATATATTATTTGAATAATGTAATAGCTATATTAATTTATTATCAAAAAAAAATGTTTTGGTATAGCTTTATTCATACATTTAGCACATATAGCATTTTTTTCAATTTGTTAATGTAATAAATATGCCATTTTTCTTTTAGAAAAGTTCTAGTCAGAATTTAAATGTTTGAATTTAATGTACAAAATATTATGTATATATAATATACATAAGTCGGTCGGTGTGTGTATATAGCATTTTTATGTCAATATATACAGTGTGTATATACAGTATATATTTACTGTATGTTTAATGTTGACTTGTAAAGCGCATTGAGCTCAGGAAAAGCACTAGTGTAATATATTATTATAATTAGTATTATTATTAAATATATATATATATATATATGTATAATATAATATAATATAATATAAATGGGCTGAGTTTTGACACAAATTTCACCATTCGATTCGATTTGCATTCACAAGCATTCGATTCGATTACCGATTCAATTCGATTCAATATTGACTATTTTGTATATATGTATCAGGTACAGTACTTGCCAAATTTTCTCAAGAATAAAAATCTCTCAACTAATGCTGTAAAATAAACGAGTTAGTTGGTACTACATTATAATAATGAAGGTTAAAATGTAATGATTTGTAGACTATACCAGTGTTTCCCAACCACTGTGCCGCAGCACACCAGTGTGCCATGGAAAATTATCAAAAACTTCCTTATCTCTATTATATTTTGTTATTATTTTAAATCCGTTCTATTGATCATCTTTATGTCTGTTTGAGGGTTTTACAAATATTTAACCAATGAAAAGCATTCAAAAGAGCGTGTGACTAAACCTCGTAACGCCATTGGATCTTCAAACTGTCAGTTAAACCTCATAACTAATTTCACCTCCATTCATAATGAAGCCTGCAATGCGCAGTTTGAAGACAGGCGTCTACTTCTTTCAATGCAAGGGTAAATAAAGAACTGATGTTTGAATAAGTACAGTGTTTTCTCTTCTTCTTTCCACAAGAAGAACATGAACCATCCACGAAAGCTTCTGCAGCGTGCTGAATACCCAGGCACGTGAGGCAGCAATCCTGACTGTCCTGAGCACCAGATAACAATCACATCCAGAAATGCACGGGTGATAAGACATCTTTAAAAAGACGCGCTCACCCATGTTGCTCTTTTAAAGAAATGCTCTTTTAGTGTTGAAGCACGCAGGGGAGCTGGCCACCGCACACTCCTGGTGTGGCTGTCAGCAGGAAGATGAGCGTTTTTTTCTCTATCGTGCGACCGTGAACACCGCTGCACCGTAACGCCCGCACTCGTTTTCCAGAGCACTCTTCTATGGAAGAATAGCAGTAGTTTTAACCACTACCACTCGGCTCCAAAGCGAAAGGATGATTAATGCGGTGCACCTGCTGCCTCTTATACTCACGCTGTGATTAGCGGCAGCTGGATGAAATGATCGCATGCCAATGTCCATTGGCTCATTTAGTTACACTCGAAGTGGATAGGTCTCTCTAGCAAGATCCCAATTTCGTCTGTCATCCGACTTGACTCGGAGTGACCGACTGAAAGGGAACACTATACAACTGCTAAATTTACACTTAATAAAGTTTTTAAAATAACGAAGTTACAATTACATCATATTTCTACTTCAAACTTAAAATAAACATTGAAGAACAGTAAAAACTATACATTAATATGCTATATGGTGCATGTATTTAGCAAAATACCCCTCTCTACAGTTTATTTTTATTTACAGTGTTAGGATGCAGATGTAAATTAACAGAAAATAACCAGAGTTAAAACCACACATATAGCACCTCAATACTGTGGTAAAAGTGCAACTATGGTTTCTAGGTAGCCTATTTATATGTAAAACAGTAGCCTAAATACATTTATTATAAATGCTCAAACGCTAGCCTATAGCTTAATAACAAATGTTATTACATTCCATTACTCCTTTAATACATTTAATACACGTCTACATTAATTAAATTAATTGGATATAAATACCCCACATTTCTGCAACAATACCATGGTGCAGTTAATGTTACTACAGTAAATCCATGGTAAACGATGGCGATTTGTAGATTGAAAAGCCATCTGACTGTATCTTTGCACACAGTGTTTTTCTGCTGTTTGTCAGCGCTGTTTTATCTGGATTTAAACTAGTTTATATCAGTTGACTGATGTCGACTGATACTAGTTTATATCAGTCATTTCAGTGGATCTCACAGTGCTGTTCAGTGGTTGCGTGATCTGTGAATAAACACATCTGCTCTAGTCAGCTCGCTCTGCGCTGCGCCGTGGTTGTTTGGTTGTTTGAACCAAGTGGAATATGATCAAATGAGTAGCGCTTTTTTGTTCCACTTTTCCCACATAAACATTACATTGAATGTTTATCAAACTTGTTTTTTTTGAGGAAAATTATATCACTATAATTATAGTTATCGTTTTATTGCCCAGCCCTACCTCAAAGTATGAACTCTGGCGCCCCCATTAGGGAGGCATGCCACCCAGGTTGGGAACCACTGCTCTATTGGATTGCGATCTGGTGACTGGAGGCCATTTGAGTAAAGTGAACTAATTTTCATGTTTAAGAAACCAATCTGAGATGATTTGAGCTTTGTGACATGGTGCATTATCCTGCTGGAAGTAGCATCAGAAGATGGGTACACTGAAGTCATAAAGGGATGGACAGGGTCAGCGACAATACTAAGGTAGTCTGTGGCGTTTAAACGATGCTCAATTGGTACTAAGGGGCCCAAAGTGTGCCAAGAAAATATCCCTGACACCATTACACCACCACCAGCCTGAACCGTTGAGACAAGGCAGGATTGATCCATGCTTTCATGTTCTTTATGCCAAATTCTGACCCTACCATCTGAATGTCACAGCAAAAATCAAGACTCATCAGACCAGGCAACGAAGGTTTTTCCTTCTGGAGCATCAGTGAGTGTTTGAATCTTCTGTAATAGTTGAATATGAGTCCCTTAGTTGTCCTTGTTGTGAAAAAATGGATCTCAAAATCACAGTCATTGTTGGAAAGGGTTCAAATACACAAAAAAGCTGGAAAACCAAAGAATTTGTGGGACTTGAAGGATTTTTCATGAATAACTATCTTTAAACAAAACAAAAAAACACACAGCTGTGGGTCATTCAGGTAACAAAACAGTGTTAAGAATTAAGCGTTTGCAAACTTTTAAACGGGGTAATTTTTATAAATTCAAATAGTATTTTCTCTTGTGGACTACATGTAAACATATTTTATGTGAAACATCTTATTCAGGTCAGTACTAAATAAACAATAGCATGCATTTTTATGATCCCTCTTATTTGGTAAAATAATATACATTTTGCAGACTTTTGAAAGTAAACTTTTGACTTCAACTGTATATATACTGTATATATATATATTGCATTTTTTTAAGTAAATTAATAGCTTTGAATTTTTATTTTAAATATTTTTTGTCATAAACAAATCATATTTCAGGCTTAGCAAATTGGCATTACTGTGAGATAATAAACATGCTGCTTGAAAAAAGGCTTTACATTTGATGCATATTTACGAGTTATCGGTTCACGCCACTAAAATAAAACAGTATGAGTTTATAGTACGGTGTATGTCATTTAGCATGCATCACCCAACAACCCCAGTTTTTCTCACACAGTCTAAATGTAATTTGTTCTGCAAGGGTGGTCGTTTCCTTTATCGCTTTATTCCTGCGGCCCCCTGTATGGTGTGACGGATGAGAGGTTAAGGCGCTCTTCTTACTTTGCCGACTCTACGTGTCACTTTCAGGACCCATTACGTGTGACAAACTGGAACATTTTGCTAGCCGGCACTCATTGACTTTTATGCAATGCCGGCTGTTTGCTTTCTCTATTCCCAGTCCGGATTGAATTTCACCTTCCCGGGGCCAAGACTCATGCGAGCGCAAAGTGTTTTGTATGAAGTGTTTAGTACTGATTCATGACATTTTAACCATCCACCCCCTCCTTGTTATTCACAGGTTCGAAACACAGTCAACAGAATCAAAGAAAGAAGAAAAGCATTACATTTCTCCGTAAGTTCTTGCATGTTTGCATGTTTTCTCACCTACCGAAGGCCTCTACTCTTTATATAGTGCAAATTTCATTTCGCAGTGCATGTTTCGCCCCCGGCCCTGTTTCACACACCCACTCAGGCCACCCCAATCCAGCCAATGTCATGCAGTAGCCCTGGGTTACATGTTTCTAATCCTGTGGAAGCTCGTCCCTTCACATTAAACTGTCAGGCCAGTATTTATTTGTGAGGCTGCTGTTGACGGAGATCACTTAGCTTCACCAAAGCGGTTTAAAAGTAGTTAATAGACACCCCCTCTTCAGCCAAGTACCTCAGCTCCAGCGGTTCCTCTATGAATGGCCACATTAACTCTCCTCCGGGCTTTTCACGGTTTATGGCCTACGGCAGTTTGTCCCGCTCGGCCCTTGCCGCACCACCAGGTCATTGAAAATGGAATGAGACAATTTCTAAAGGCGGATTGATTTTAAAATATGGCCCCGCCCTCTTCCCTTTGACCCCCCTGACAGGCCCGACACCGTTAAGTCTGGGACTTGTAAAAAACGGCTGCGGCCCCAAACGCGAGTGCCAGGTAGCAGCTGATAAATCGTGGCGTGTCGTATTAGCAGTGGGACCCTTTAGCGCTCTCTGGGCAATTTTCCAATTTTCGAAGTCCACACGATGAGATTCGCTGGCTGTGTGTGTGGCGGATGGTTTTTTAGCTAATGCCATTTTGTGCCATAAATCTAGAGGTGATATACTGTATCTCGCCGAATAGCTTTGGTGCTGGACGGGGTCCAGAATGGGATAGGAAAATGTACTCTTCTTTATTGGATGAGAGCAGTGGTCAGGGAATGTACTGACTTCCAATATAGTTGTGATAACGTACAGGACGTGCTGTAGATGGATGGGGTTTTGCCTGAGGGAACCCTTACGATTTTCTAACTCATCATAGAGTAAACTGATGTTTATTTTTGTAACTGTCTAGCCATCCGAGACCACCATAGCAACCACTTAGAATGCTCTAACAGCTGCCCAGAGCACCTTATCACTGGCCTAGCATCCACCTAGCGAGTCAAGTCAAGTCACCTTTATTTATATAGGTGTCTGCTTGTCTGGCTTGTTCTGTCAGTTTGTCATTTTTTCTGTCTGTCTATTGTTCTGTCAGTTTGTCATTCTGTTTGTAAGTTTGCTTGTCTGTTGTTCTTTCTGTCTGCTTGTCTGTTGGTTTGTCTGTTGTTTAGTCTGTCTGCTTGTTTGTTGTTTTGTCTGTCTGTCTGTCTATCTGTCTGCTTGTCTGCTGTTCTGTCAGTTTGTTGTTTTTCTGTCTGCTTGTCTGTTGGTTTGTCTGTTGTTTAGTCTGTCTGCTTGTCTGTTGTTTTGTCTGTCTGTCTGTCTATCTGTCTGCTTGTCTGCTGTTCTGTCAGTTTGCTGTTCTGTCTGTCTGCTTGTCTGTTGTTTTGTCGGTCTGCCTGCTTGTCTGTTGTTTTGTCGGTCTGCCTGCTTGTCTGTTGTTTTGTCTGTATGTCTGCTTGTCTGTTGTTTTGTCTGTCTGTCTGCTTGTCTGCTGTTCTCTCTGTCTGCTGTTCTGTCAGTTTTGTCTGTCTGTCTGTCTGTCTGCTTTTCTGTTGTTTTGTCTGTTTGTCTGTCTGTCTGTCTGATTGTCTGCTGTACTGTCTGTTTGCCTTTCTATATGTCTGCTTGTCTGTTTTGTCTGTCTGCCGGCTTGTCTGTTGTTTTGTCAGTCTGTCTGCTTGTCTGCTGTACTGTCTGTTTGCCTTTCTATCGATCTGTTTTGTTTGTCTGTTTGCCGTTCTGTTTGAATTATTGTCGGTTGTTCTGTCCATTCTGTCTGTCTGCTTGTATGTTTTTCTGTCTGCTGTTCTGTCTGTCTGTCTGTCTGCTTGTCTGTTGTTTTGTCTGTCTGTTCGGCTTTATCTCTGTCTGCTTGTCTGTTTTGTCTGTCTGTCTGCTTGTCTGTTGCTCTGTCTTTCTGTCTCTTAATGAATCTGTCTCAGTTAATCTATCTATCGTTCTGTCTGTCTGTCTGTCTGCCTATCTCAATTAATCTGTCTGTTTTTCTGTCTTGTCTGTTTTTCTGCCTATGTATCTATTAATGAGTCTGTCTCAACCAATGTTGTATTTTTTTTTCTCTGAATTCATTTTTTTTTTTGCTAGTGGTAAGGATATTACACAAGAGTTTTAAATAAGTTATGTATAGGTGCATTTCAATAAATTAGGATGACGTAGAAAAGTTAATTTATTTCCGTAATTCAACTCAAATTGTGAAACTCGTGTATTAAATAAATTCAATGCACACAGACTGAAGTAGTTTAAGTCTTTGATTCTTATAATTGTGATGATTTTGGCTCACATTTAACAAAAACCCACCAATTCACAAATTATCTCAACAAATTAGAATACTTCATAAGACCAATAATAATTTTTTTTTGTGTGAATTGTTGGCCTTCTGGAAAGTATGTTCATTTACTGTATATGTACTCAATACTTGGTAGGGGCTCCTTTTGCCTTAATTACTGCCTCAATTCGGCGTGGCATGGAGGTGATCAGTTTGTGGCACTGCTGAGGTGGTATGGAAGCCCAGGTTTCTTTGACAGCGGCCTTCAGCTCATCTGCATTTTTTGGTCTCTTGTTTCTCATTTTCCTCTTGACAATATCCCATAGATTCTCTATGAGGTAAAGGTCTGGGGAGTTTGCTGGTCATTTAACCAACTTTTGGGGCTTTTGGCAGTATGGGCAGGTGCCAAATCCTGCTGGAAAATGAAATCAGCATCTTTAGAAAGCTGGTCAGCAGAAGGAAGCATGAAGTGCTCCAAAATTTCTTGGTAAACGGGTGCAGTGACGTTGGTTTTCAAAAAACACAATGGACCAACACCAGCAGATGACATTGAACCCCAAATCATCACAGACTGTGGAAACTTAACACTGGACTTCAAGCAACTTGGGCTATGAGCTTCTCCACCCTTCCTCCAGACTCTAGGACCTTGGTTTAAAATTAAATACAAAACTTGCTCTCATCTGAAAAGAGGACTTTGGACCACTGGACAACAGTCCAGTTCTTCTTCACCTTAGCCCAGGTAAGACGCCTCTGACGACAACTGTAGCCAAATTCCTCGACACGTCTGTGTGTGGTGACTCTTTATGCCTTGACCCCAGCCTCAGTCCATTCCTTGTGAAGTTCACCCAAATTCTTGAATCGATTTTGCTTGACAATCCTCATAAGACTACGGTTCTCTCTGTTAGTTGTGCATCTTTTTCTTCCACACTTTTTCCTTCCACTCAACTTTCTGTTAACATGCTTGGATACAGCACTCTGTGAACAGCTTCTTTGGCAATGAATGTTTGTGGCTTACCCTCCTTGTGAAGGGTGTCAATGATTGTCTTCTGGACAACTGTCAGATCAACAGTCTTCTCCATGATTGTGTAGCCTAGTGAACCAAACTGAGAGACCATTTTTGAAGGCTCAGGAAACCTTTGCAGGTGTTTTGAGTTGATTAGCTGAATGGCATGTCACCATATTCTAATTTGTTGAGAATTGTGAATTGGTGGGTTTTTGTTAAATGTGAGCCAAACTCATCACAATTAAAAGAACCAAAGAATTAAACTATTTCAGTCTGTGTGCATTGAATTTATTTAATACACAAGTTTCACAGTTTGAGTTGAATTACTGAAATAAATGATCTATATAGTAATTATACAGATGATTTCTCAAGGATTTTTACTGCTCCAGTCTCCATGAATGAGAGTTATTGTAAATGGTAGATAATGAATATACAGCATGATATTAAAGTCCTATTTGCTGAACATATATATCGGCTTATTAAACATCTCTCTCCTTCTCTCAATAGTTTCCGTTCTTGCTGTTCTTTTTTATTCTTGAGCCAGACCAGTGCTTCCAGGGCACTTCATACCAACTGCCGCCTGACCCCTGTGACCTCACACTTGTACATACTGTGGCAGATTGCTTGAGAAATATAAAGCTGTCAGTTGCACCGGCCAAATGAAAAACGAACGTGCTGCGATACTAGCAGGATCTGGATCCCTGACAGCCCTGAAATATAGATATAAATTGGAAGCAGATTAGTTTTTTGATCCTATTTCTAGTTTTGACAAGATATAAGCCTGAAAAGAGAGAGATGTATACTACATATATGTGAATTTCCGTTTGTAAAATGTGCATTCTTATGATTTTAAATGTTGATAGGTTATGCATTTACTTCTTTCTATGAAGAAATACACGTCTTCAGACACCATCTTAACCAGGGCTGCGTGTCAAAGCTTATTATATGTCATTCTGTGATACGAGGGGTAAGGTTGTGGGTTTTTATGTCAGATTTAGTTTACCTTCTTGTGAGACTTCTGTGGATATTTATTTTGCGGTACTTCCGTATATGTCTGTGTACTTTTTGGTCATATATCATGTAATGCTTGACTACTTGGGTCTCAAATATGACTTTTTTGATATTTAACATTAGTTTTTGTTGTTTTTCCTCCATATTTTTTCATATCCATACCAAATCTAATGCACAGAAATATACAAATATGCAAACCAGAAGTATTTTCACTAATGATCTCAGCTTGTACACCACACTATATTGGTAGTAAAATGCATTTTCCTTTTTTGTCAGAACTGTGCCAGTTCCAGGCCCTCCAGTTCAGTGGGCAGTTCTCGGCCGGGCAGCTCTCCAGTACCAGGTCTTTTGGACGGGCAAATAGTCACCTACTCCAGCAGCTCATCGACCCACAGCGACAACGTCACCCAGAGTTACGAAAACACAAGTTAGTCGTTGATTTATTTATTGGTCAACCCCAAAAACCGAAGCATCTTTGTAAAGATTGATTGGCCAGCTCAGATGATGCCCTGTATATTTGGGTTTGTGCATATACGTGTGTATATTTTCAAATGCCAATGTGTTTATATAAAGCAGAGCTTTAAAAATCTGTGCTAAATTATGGGGAGAGCAAAAGTAGTGATTGGCAAAGAGGGTGAATTCTAAGATGACAGGCCTGTTCAGGGGTTGTAACGTTCTCCAGACACAGAAAAATGACGGGATCCGATCGCCTTCTCTGACCCCAGCATTTCAAGACTGAATTGTAGTAATCTCAAAGGGAGTTCACGCAAGTGAGAGATTTCGCTTAGAGAGAAGGGAGTGAATTAAGTTATTTTGTGAAAAATATTTAAATAATATTGTTATTACTCAGCTGGCCAATCTATAATGTATAGGCATTCTGTTTTTAATTTAATAATGAAAATAAAAGCATTTAAATGTATTTTTTTAAGTATTTAAAGTATTAAATGAACACCATATTGACTTTATTATATCGATAGTCCATATTTAATTAAAAATAAAAGTAATATAGTGGGGGAACTATGATGTCACTCTGTAGGCGGGTCGGCTGTTAGCATGAAACTGGTTCCCTCGACAAAAAGCCAATAGGATTTTGACATAGGATTTTGGATTATTGCAAAAAATAAGCTCTGTGTTCAATCATAGTTCATGAAACTTACACGTTTTGTCCATCAAGATAATCTTCACAAAATAATTGAACTTTGATGAATTTTGAAGCCTAAATAAAAGTGCCAGAACCGAAAAGCTAAACTTAGGTTATAAACGAACTACTGCACCACGGTCGCTCGACTTCAACTGACCTCCGACAACTTTTCAAACTTATTTTTAATGTTCAGTGAAAAGAATTTACACTGTATATGAATTGTAATCCTCACTACACTTTTTCGAACCTTTTCGTATAAACTGGACTAAATACAAAACTAGAGCCAAACCTAAACTGCAGGGCTCTACGTTAACGTTTTTGCCCATAGCACTGGTGCTACAGAAGTTGAATGTTTTCACAGGCCAAACAGCTGTAGCACAAGTTAGGGGTGTGCGATATGGCAAAAAAGTATTATTCTTAGTTTTTCAGGGAAATCACAATTCACGATTTTATCACTATTCTTTGTCATGTTGGTTTTACAATTTTGCAAGTTGCCTGAGCATTACAGCCAAACTAATATCCCTATATTGTAAAAAAAAGCATTTCAAGGTAACAAAATATAAAATAAAAAAGAATAGCAGACATTTAGGCCAAAGTGGGCAAAGAAAAAAATCTTTGTCATTATTTTATCTTTGTTATTAAAAAATAAGGTAAAATATATACATTCTACTATGCAAATCTGTGCTTTATTTTTCAATTTAGCATAACTGTTTAATAAATTGAATGAACACATATTAAATAAAACACTATATACACTGTTTAGATCAATCATAAATTGTTTTAAAATAACTGTTATTTTTCTCTCTGTTTTGTTGTTTCATTGACATTAAATGTAATCTGTCTGTCAATTCTGTCATAGTGTTTTATTTTTATACCATCATTTACTCGTTTCAAACCTGAATTAGTTTCTTTCTTCTGTTGAACATAATTTATTTTGAAGAATGTGGGTAACCAAGCAGTTGCTGGTCCCCAGTGACTTCCATAGTATTTTTCATGTGTGGATCAGCAACTGTTTGGTTACCCAAATTGTTCCAAATATCTTCTTTTGTGTTTAGCAAAAGAAAAATTAATACAGGTTTGAGACAACATGCGAGTGAGTAAATATCCTAATGACAGAAATGTTATATTTGATTGAACTAATTTTTTAATGAGAAAAGCAAAAAAGGCATCTAACACAAGCTTGTTCTATTCTTTTTCTATTCTATCTATTTTCATTTGATTTATTATGTAATAAAAAAACACCTTGCTACATTTAGGCTACTGCATTAGGCTAATTGAGACTTGTCATAGCACTTGCGTATCATTGTTCTTTTGTTGGCTTTGATTGCTTCCATTGTCCTCATTTGTAAGGCGCGTGTGCTAAATGACTAAATGTTAATGTAATGTAATTAAGACAAGCAGCAGTTTATGTTTAGTTCTGTTGCTTTAAGAGCTGCATGCATCAGTTTCTCTATCAACTGTTTACTTTTATTTTAGACATAACTGGGTTTATATGTAAACCTTGTGGGTTTTTGACAATATTGGATGCGAAATGAATCAGACGCAAATCAGTAATCAGGCGCTGTTTGACAGGCTCATAGTGCGCGCTTCATGTGTATCAGAAAAAGGGCACGTCAGAACAGCACGTGAATTAATTAATGTTTAACTGGCAAGGCTTTAAAGCAGATCCAAATAATGCACGTTTGTTATTGCAAATAAGTGCAATGTCCAAGAGTAACTCTACTGCGGAGTTAACACTGAAGTGAATGGATGTGGCGTTGTACAGTATTGATTCGGTGGCACGCTGAACTGTAGCTGATAGAATGTGCGCTGTAGCACGATACTTCATACTTCCGCTCAATTCACTTCTGTACTCAGCCTGATATAGCAAACCAGCTCCCAGATTATCTCCGGCTCCACACCAGCCGTCCAACCAACGAACAGAGGTCGGGCTGAGAGCCGGGACATAGACGCTAAGCTTTAATTTAAGATTGCCAAAGTTTGTTTAGGGAAATCTCACAGCGAACATGGAGACACGGGAGGGATGCTATTCGCCTCGTTGTGGAGAATATTCCCCATTTGCCAACTGAAGCCCCAAGAAGAGTGTTTGGTTACATTTTGAATGGAGGTGATGTTGTGGCCACGCCCGACAAGTTTTGGGAAAAGTTTAATTTATCAACCAAATCGTCAGCTAGAAACCGGTCAGTGTCTCCTTTCTTTTCCAGTCCTTGAATATTGCCATTTCATGCAGTAATCTTACTATTAAGTTGCAGCATTTCCGACAGACTCGAAATGGACGAAGAGTTTAACAGAACTAAGTTAAGTTAATCCTAACTTTGACAGTTGGCTGCAAATATTTTCTTGGTTGTCTCTACTGTCAAATATCAGTTTAGATGCACTAATTGTGCCGTGGATGCATAGATTTACTTCACATAATCTGCCAAAGTTATTCACAGCCATCTTTACTCTGGTATTTTGCTCGATGATTTTGTTTTCGCCGCATATCGAGGTGGCTGAGCCGACGCATAACATACATCATAACCAAACGTTATATGATTGGTCACGGGACCAATGATCTTTAAACGCAGACAAGCCCCCCACGACAAAGTAAATTGTCAATTATGCCCTTCCAGACTCTCACACTAAAGCGAAGCAGCAGAGTTTGGTATTACCAGTCTAGCACGATACTACGATATTTCTTCAAAAGCAGATCGTGGAGACATTTTAATCGTCCACGATCAAAAATGATCTTATCGCACAACCCTAACTACCAAGTCTAATCAATCGCACTCTCACACTCAAAGATGTTCAACGAAATCACTTCACACTATTAAGCAGCTGTATTATAAACATGCAAAACTGTATCGCACATTAGCTAATACGTATATACATGTCCTGCACTGTACAGCCCTGAACTGAAATGAGAAATAAGTAATATATAGTATAGTGAATAAATGAAATAGTCCGAACTAAAGGACATCTGAAAAGCACGTATTTCTGTACATTTCGAAATAAGGTGCATTAAAAGTTAATAAATCCTTGATTAATATGAATATTTTAATGAAAAACATATCCCCGCGTATTTAATCTTTTAAATCACAGCAGTTTTGGATATGGTAAGATTAAACTTATTTTAATGAACAAAGTACCACATTTCAGCTCTCATTTTGTTAGGGTGGTCAGACTGGTCACACAAAATGTTATTTTATCATTGCTTCTAGGAAATCCTCAATCTAGGCTATATACATTTTCATTTATGCATTTAGCAGATGCTTTTATCCGACTTACAGTGCATTCAGGCTATACATTTGTATTGTGAGTATGTGTGTTCCCTGGGAATCGAACCCACAACCTTTGCGCTGCCAACGCAATGCTCAACCACTGAGCCACAGGAACACATGCTTTCTTACAGAAAGTTTCACTTTCACCAAGTAAAGCTGGCAAATGTGGTGTTTGCATGTAATAATCGTAATATGAGTTTAGCTTATGGTACGAACCCAGAGTCTCTGCATCAGTAAGTGATAAAACAAGCATGTTCTTTCCGAAGCCTTGTGTCGCATTTCAGGACAAAGCAAAAAAAAAAAAACATTGTCAAACAACAATATAAAATGCAGAAAACTATACATTGGTTATTCTAAAATTAATTGTATTACTAAAAACTGTAAATTGATCAACTTTTTGGCGTGATGGCATTGAATGTATCCGACAGCACCTGTAGTCCCATTTAACAACTTGTTAGCAACCGTTTTTTATAAGAAACGTAACAGCTTAGCAGTTAAAACAATGACGAGTGTGGTGTAACTGGTGTGTTTTATGTACTAGAATAAAACGTGACATGTTTCTTGAGTTTGTGTGAATCACAGATCTTATTAAAGGAATTTAACCAAAATCCCATTAAAAAAAACATTGACTCTGGGACGATAGATCTGGAAGAGCTAAAATGCTAACTTACGGTTTTCATCTACAAAGCGACACCATAGTTCCACTACTCTATTCAAATTTAATTAGAATGTTTTGTTAATTTTAGGTTAATTTATACTCTTTATTACAATATACTGCTTAATAAATAAATAAAATAAATGTAATTAATTTAATTTACTTAACTAATACAAAATAAAGTAATTGAAATTAATACTTAATTTATACTCCCTATTTGCTTTAGTATATTGGTACTCTATATTTATAAAAAATATAATTTTTAAAGAAAATTTACATTCCATATTTACTTTAATACTCCATATTTACTCCATTGATTAAATAATTCAATTAATTAAAAATTATATTAAAATAAAAATCGTAATTAAAAATTATTTTAATTTAATTTTGACACTCTATCATGTGTCCTTTTTTCCTAGCATAGCTTTTCTCACGCAGAAACCAGAGGAAACATGACATGTCCAATCAAAGAGCAGAATCAGACAGATGTACGAATTAATTTTGATTGGCAGCTGGTATTATCCAGTCCATTAATCAAGGTGAATTTGCTCTGAGAGGAATGAAATGGCAGTTTTAGCGGGCTTCGCAAGCGCAGACCAATGCATATGCAGAAGGGGCCTTCCCGTGCGTATAAGTGATGCAACTAATCATCTTGACGAGACTCGCCCGTACTCTCGCCATAATCGGTTGCGATGCGGGCCATGATTGAATATTTGTTTTTAGTGCCGAGCTATTTTTTAAACCAGTCAGCCAGCCACACGACTAAGTGCTAAGAAGAAATGAATGTATAATGCAAATAAAAGGAAGAGAGCCGTTTTGTCAGATGAATCGATTAAAAAGATAATGTTATCATTTAGATGATTTTATTTCTGAAATTAAGCATTATTTTTCATTAAAATGTGCTATTCTTATAAATGTTCACTCATATGAATTTATTTTGAAGAACTCAAAATGCTCATCAATTTGATTTTACTGTTACTATAGAAATATATAATAATATATGTAAATTAACATATTTGAAAACACAAAAATATATACACTTATATAAAACTGGAATATACTGGAAGTAGCATCAGAAGATGGGTACACTGAAGTCATAAAGGGATGGACATGGTCAGCAACAATACTCAGGTAGTCTGTGGCATTTAAACGATGCTCAATTGGTACTAAGGGGCCCAAAGTGTGCCAAGAAAATATCCCCCACACCATTACACCACCACCAGCCTGAACCGTTGAGACAAGGCAGGATGGATCCATGTTTTCATGTTCTTTACGCCAAATTCTGACCCTACCATCTGAATGTCACAGCAGAAATCAAGACTCATCAGACCAGGCAATGTTTTTACAATCTTCTATTGTCCAATTTTGGTGAACTTGTGCGAATTGTAGCCTCCGTTTCCTGTTCTTAGCTGACAGGAGCGGCACCCGGTGTGATCTTATGCTGCTGTAGCCCATCTGCTTCAGGGTTCAACGTGTTGTGTGTTCAGAGCATAGACTGTAAAAAAGTTGGACGATGCGTCTCAGCTTCCTTCCACTATAGAAAAGTGAAGCAAATACATCTCAGTATGGACATGGCTGCCATCTTGAGTAAATTATGTAATTTGGAGCCCGATTCTGCACAGTAGAGCTTCGTTTGGAGCCAGAGTATACGTAGTAGTGTCGCGAGGTAGAGCCGCGGAATCAAACTCCCGCCCAAACTTCCACAGACCCAATCAGCCATAACAACACGCCCCGTTTTTATAGCATAAAATTACGCAAGTTACGTAATATTATTACGTTTTTCAAGTAACTAGTAAAGTAATGCATTTAATTTACAAGAAAATATCTGAGCTACTTTTTTCCCATGTATTGACTGACAGTGCGCTGTGTGAACTTGATCTTACTGTAGTTCTAGACTCAATGTGAATGTGTATTCATTCACCCCACTCACAAAAAATAAGATTCAGTATTCATCAAAATGAATTAAAACAGTGAAATGCAAACTCAGAATATGACGCAAACCTACAATAATTAAATATGTTAAACAACACAAATATATCTAATCTCATTTTATTAATCAATGTGTTTGCTGCTGACCTTTGATGATCCAGTTCAACCATACTAATAAGCAAAAATGACTTTAGATAAACTAATAATTGTGCTTCATTGTTTTTTATTGCTGAAGATTGTTGAACCTTCTTCTCCTGTGTTCTACTGTAAAGACGTGTTTTACTTTTCCTTCAGATTGAGGTTTATTCAGTACGCTTTTTGGTGTGAAAGGCTTTTACATTTGCTATAAATAGAACTTCTTGTATTAAAAACAAACAATCAAGCCCTGCTCATATTTAAAAAGTAACACGAAAGTAACGCAAAAGTAATGTAATGGATTACTTTCCATAAAAAGTAACTAAGTAACGTAATTAGTTACTTTTTTAGGGAGTAACGCAATATTGTAATGCATACTTTTAAAAGTAACTTTCCCCTACACTGCACCAGAGATTGTGATTTTGCTTCAAATAAAACTTTAGATGACTTTCAGTAATTTGTTGTTGTATTCCTACATTTTCAGCATTGCAAACGTAAGTTTACATTTGATGTCACTACTAATTGTAACGATTATTTTATGTTGGATGTCACAACAAATGACTGCATATCAACCTCTATGGAAATGTAATAACGCAGCAGCGTGTAATTCTACCAGTGTTACAAATGGATCTTTAGCAAAGTTGAATCTATCTGTTGTCATCCCCACCTCCCTCACCGACACACACTCACAAAAAGATTGACAACACCTGACCTTGAAAACTGAGTAGGCTGACATTTTATTTGAGATGTTTGTTGTTTGTTGTCCCAAATGATGTCCGTGTAATTTTAGTGACAAGCTGAATACACAACTACACATTGTTCGCACAAATACCCAAATAAACATTACAAAAATGTGGTAGTGGTTAGCCATTCCTCTCTCTAAAAACCTCCTCTTCTCATTTCCCTAATTTTTAACTGTTTATTTCTACCTATAAAGCTCCTTCTGATTTTGTACGAATGATATTACTGATTTACTTTAAATCTGCTTTAAAAGAACATAATTCAACTCGGTGTGTGAGTGTCTTTGTGTATCTGTGTGTGTTGGGTGATGGATGTCAGCAATAACAAATTGTAAGGAAAAGTTTAATTTGTATCTGCTTCATATCCCGGCTGCCTTATACATATGGCTCTAGGTTTCGTGGTAATAGGAACTTTGATGCATGGCAGCCCTCCTCGGTCTCCCATTGTTTTTTAAAGATATTTATTTATTAATCTGTCTCTTTATTCAGTCCGATCATCCCCAGCCATCACATAACCACCTGCATCAGTTTTTTTCTGCTTTTTTCATCCTTTCTTTTATAGTTCATATCCAAAGTTACTTTTGTGCATCTCAGTCAGCCGAGTGTCATCCTTCTGCCCGCGTGTTAACGGATTCTCCATCTCATCTCTGAGCTCTTGTGGGCCAAGGCCTTCCTCCATCTCTCCACCCTTTTCTTAATTCTCGACACATGTCAGATGGATGCGTGCCCCGTAGGCCTTCTCATGTGTATGGAGAGCTGACATCAATTCCCCCATATTTATATCGCTAGCAAAATGCTCCTGGACTTATAAGGAGACGTGTGTCTGTCTATTCATTTATGATTTTAAATTCAGATTTATTCTATGTCCCGTTCCCAGTTGCTCCAATTGAATAACTTTTCTCCTTTTATAGGCTATAACTCTGTCCAGCTAGGTAACGTCTGTAAGCATAACCATGCTTACTGTTTGTGACATGTAACATGTTGGGGAGTAACTAGTAAAATGTAACAGCATTACATAATTTAATTACACAATAAATGTAACTATAATCCGTTAGTTACTGAAAAAAACATGTAATTAAATAACAGTTACTCGTGAAAATGTCAATGATTAAGTTATGTTAATCAACTGTTATGATTTTAAATCTTTATGTAAGCTCAGAATGATCTCAAAGCAAAAGGGTGTTGAAGTCTCATTTTGTGGTGGCTGTGCTTTAAAATTAGATTATTATAATCGTCTAATTCATTTTATTATAATATTTATTATAAGTTAAATGTATTATAATCTATTAAAACATTCATTAGAAATTTGGAAAAGTAATCAAAATGCTCAAATTAATCAGTTATGTTACTTTAATAAAGTAAATGAATTATTTACTCTAATTATTTTAAATCGGGTAACTTGTAATCTGTAATCAGTTACATGTGCATAGTAACCTTTCCACCACTGGTGATATATTGATCAAAAAAGTCATATGTTTTAGGAATCTAAAGGCAGCATCAGAGTCCAAGTCATATTTTGTATGCAAAATGAGAAGTAAAATTTATATTTTTAAATATACCTAATTTTGTATGAATAAAAAAAAGACTGTTATGATAATTTGTATTGTATGCAATTTTTGTGAAAATTATGGAAAATCTCATTCACTACTGTAAAGGGGAAAAAGATCAATTACATATAATTATGCGGATGTTTTTATTTTTTATAATAATAATATTTATTATTATTGTTATTATTATAAAAAATAGGTGACATGTTCTGGATGTGGTCTTACATTACTGTATTACAATTTTGTATAATTAATATTTTATTATAAACAATATTTAAAATTGAAAATACACCAATGTAATTATATATTATAATTTACCTAATATTTTATGCTATTATAAGTACTTATTAGTGTATATAGTAATTGATTTAACAGCGTGCTAATATGTGTACTCATTTGAACTGTGATTGTTAGTTGGTCCTGAACACTTTTTTTTGTGTGCTATACAAATAAACGTTAATTTTGTCCTCAAAATTTGTTTTGAAACAGCCTGCTTCTATTATGAGTTTCTTTCATGCTTAGAAATTGGCTGCAAATGTAGATAGCGGACAGTGAAACAGCTCACTAGGTTTTGGAACGGAGCTAACAGAGCTTATGTTGAATTAGTATTCAAATAAGTTTCATGAAATTGCCTTATGCCCTGGAAAGTTTACGTCAAGATCTCAATATCACAATCAACTGTCCACACCATTGTGCAGTCTGCCATGTCTGGTAAACACCCGCCAGGTGTCACTTAATCCCACTTGTGACACCAACCAGACCTTGTCCCTTTAGGGGTGACCTTCTCGAGGCCATCGTGTCACACCGCTGTCCTTCATAGAGCTCCCCAACAAGAATCACAGTGGGGGTGTTTTAAAGAGTCGGTGAGGGGGTTGTAAAGGTAGTATGAGTTTGAGCGTCAGGGTGGGGGCGACAGCGCTGGAAACCAATGGTGCATCAAGACACTTCTACCCCGCCACGGTGGCCATAGATCAGGGATGGGCTGCTGGCGGACCGGGTGAGGGTGACAGGGGAATAACATCCCTTTCTCCTCAATCGACAGGGCCCATAACTCCTGCCTCCCCAGGGACAGATTGAGAAAGGCAATAGCCAGGGGCTGTGAAGCAGAGATGCTTGGGAGAATTGAAAGTTAAAGAAGCAGGAGTGGAATGTTTTTTTTTTCCTGCACGCACTTGGGCCCGCTCTTGCAATCTTCTATCATTTTTTTTACAACTCCCTACCATTGAGGGAAATCATTTTTCCCAGTTTTTCCAGAACAAGTCCACTGCGTACTACAACATTATGTTTCTTGCGCAATTTGAATGCATGCTGAGGACACAAGGAAAGCGTTAGGAAGTATACTTCTGCGGCATCCCTTGTTTGTATGCCGGCATGTAGACCGTGAAGCCTGCAGGGATAGTGCTGTGTCAGGACCGAAGCGGAGTGCCAGCCTCCCGTACCAGATTTTATAGCCTGATCAATTTCCCAGTGGCTTATTGAACGTCTTTTAAATGGCTTTTTTATTTTCAATTATAATCTACTGTGTCTTGCCTGCCACAGTGGGCCAACATTTGCACTGACGGATAATTTAAAACCCTACTTTAGGAAATTATGCATTTTATATCGCCTAAATTTACAATCCCCCACCCAGCGACAATAAAAGGCAAAGTAGCCGAATGGATTTTTGCGTATGTCGTTAATGATTGCGGCAGTAAGTATTTGTTTGCGGCTAACTGGCACATCCACATATTGACGAATGAGCTATGTGAACCACCCACCTTTATGGAGATTTATCTGCTTATTAAATCGAACTTGCTTTCAGATGGCGTTATCAAGTTGATGGAAGCAATAGCAGATTGAAGTACCTCTGGCGAATGGCCCAAAGTTAGACAGGTGCATCGAAGTGCCCTCGCCCGCGTCCCAACCAGCTTATCCCAGGCACGCCAAGGAACCTGAAGGTGAAAGAAGTGCTCACCGGAGCTCATTGAAAGTAGAAATGACAGTAAATTTTTCAGCCTCCCTCTCCCTCGCTCTTCCATGAGATGGGAGATCTTGTTATAGCAGTCAGGATGAGAGGGGGTCAGGGCAGCAAGCCGGCGTGCGCCTGTTGATGATTGAGGAAAAGAGGAGTAAATTCATTCTGCTCTCGGCACTTTGTCAAGTGCCAGTAGCTTACCGTTGAGAGCCAGTCACCCATCACCATGTTACGACCTCAGAGGTCAGCGGCAGGCTATAAATCAGTGAGGAGAGAGGTTGCGGTGATGCTGCAGAGCCGAAGAGAGCTGATGCGACTATTGCCTTCGTCCCCCCCCTTCAACCCATATGAAGGCGAGGAACCAAGGCCTGCATAAAAATGATGCCCAGCCCTTCACTACGTGTTGTTGCTTCACGAAAGAAAAAAAAAACCTGGACTGCATGGAATAGTCTTCTGTACCTTTACTTGTTTAGATTGTTTATTGCGATGTGGGCTACTTTGTAAGTGCCGTCATTCTACTCATGCAAAGTATTGATTTTTGTTCTATAATGAAGGATTCCGTAAGTGACAATGTTTTTGATTACTCGCGACAAACCTCCTTAGAGTATTAATTAAAAAGGCAGCAGATGAGCTGGTGTGGGAAATCATTAGAAAGAGGCCCCGGTCTGTGGACAAGTCCCTCTCCCAGCATGCAACAGCTCTGCATGGCAAATAGGACGCCTGAGAGGGAACACGCACCTCGCAAGTTCATCTTAAGAACAAGTACAAAAAAACACATGCATGAATGTATTTATCTGGGCGACTTCTTGGTCTGTTTTTCGTCTTCTGTTCCTTTTTCAAGCTGAAACTCTAGATTGGTAAACGTGACTTGTTTTGCTTAAACAAGGTTGTCAGAATTTTCGACAGCTGAATTTCCAACGACATTCGACTGGACGATTCCTACGCAAACTATGGACGAGCATCAATAACGACGGTTTCCTCCACTCTTCACGTTAATTGATATATCGTGAAATTATCGATTTCTTACGCACCCATGTGCTAGCGTTTTTCTCGGCGCACTGGGAGAGAGCGCTAGGAAAGGGGATCTGGTTGGTCAGCTTCTGCTTTCAGTATTTGCTCCTATTAAACTGTGATTACCCTGCAGTGCCTGGCTTCTCTCAAAGTTGGAGAAAGAGAGAGCAGGCCAAGACGAAACTTTTTTTTTTTCCCAGAAAGTAAAAACTTCCTGACAGCTCTGAATGTTTTTTTCAGGTCTTCTGAAATTATTGAATACCTCATGTCAGCTCATTTTGATATATATTTATATATATATATATATTGACATTCACAGATGTAGAAACTAAAATCAGTTTGAGAAAAGGATGACATTTTAAGAAACTTTTTTTCGATTTCCCAATAGTGCCTTGTAGTATGAGACTTCACAGGACTGATATGTAGTTAACTTTTAACACATGTACTTACATTTTTGTGTTCTTGTGTATATTATTAATTGTTGGTGTTTCACATTATAGCTGTTACTATATCGTTTTTTAGCGCAACTGATGGCCGAAGTATCCTTGGTCTAATACATTTGACAGCATGCATGACTTATTTCTCGCAATTTTGAGTTTATAATTTCACAGTTCTGACTTTTTTAACCACTTAATAAAAAAAGTTACTTGCAAATTTTTATCTTTGAATTCAGTTTTTTTTTACAGTTGCGAGATTAAGTTCATATTTTACAATTCCGACTTTTCTTCTGAGAATTGTGAGTTCTTCAGAATCTGAGACACTGGCCGTTTCTCAATATGCGTTCTTGTCTGTACTTGTGAAACGTCATCAGTCATCCCCCAACTACTGTTCCAAATCAAAGTTCACATCTAGCCAAGTACAGTTAAAATCCCCGGATGTGTTCTTGCTCTGCCCCTTTTATCAAGGACCTATCAACAGGTGACTTGTGCAAACTTGAGGCAGCCAGGCATCCCAGAATGCATTTCGCATCAATCAGCGAGCATTAATGGCGGAGGGGAAAACCCGCAAACTGTTTAAAATATTACTGTTATTGTGTCATGAAATGCATTTCTACGAGTATTTCAGTCGAGAATTAGTTGTTTAAAACACAAATCTGCCGTTTATTTATAAATATAGTGCCTATTTGAAAAGTGCTTCGCTGATTTCGGAAGCGTGAGCTCCACGCAATCAGCGGGCGCTCAGTGCTCATGTATCCGCCGACAGCAGCCTCACAGCGGCCAGTCCGTCTGACATCTGCCGCTGGCTCTGATGTCTCTGTAGTGGTTAAACATGAGGTAAAATTCATTTTGGTCAGATCTAACCGGCAATCTTTGGTCTCATGAATCTATTATTTCTTCCAGGTCATATTGCTTTGACTGAGCACAAAGTTATGTTTCATAAATTATTTATCGTAATACAGCGCTAAATTACAATAATAGCGTTTAAGAAACGCAACAAAATTGTGCTTTTCATTGTCCCTTGAGATCACGCAGGCATTTCATTCTCAGTTACTGCAATCTTCATATATCTACCAGTATGCCTGCCTGATCGCAATGACTTGAACAGATGGTTCAGAACTAAATCTGCCTTTGGGTTTTACACTCTGTTTAATTTTGGCTGTTTACCTCAGCTGGTACTGTTTTATCAAGAATACTTTGAGATCTGGGCCAGTTTTGAAACCTTGAAGTTTCTAAAGTGCTGATGTAAGGCTGACAATAAACCACGTGTTAATAAAGTAACAGAGCAATGGCAGCATGGGAGCAACGTGGGAGCATTTTAGAAACATGTTTGTAAACAGTCACTATTTCTGCTGTTGCTTTTATCACTGCGTACTTTCGCAAGATTCTCTCCTCAAAGACTTCATATCTCAGAACAGCCTGGAGAAGCTGAAGCTCGAGTCGCTGAATGCACACTGACACTTCCACAAACTCAGTTAATAGACGTTTTGACAAGTCAGAATGATGGACTCCTTGAATGCACTGACCTCTCTCCTGCGGACGCCCCTTTCACCCTCCCTCTCTCCTTTCAGCCCTTCATCCCTCCATTTCCACCCATGTAGATGAGACAGAGATAGATGAAGATATTTCTGATGGGCAGCCATTTCATAGCAACACGCCAAATGAGTTCTGGCTACCCCAGCCCACCCTCCTTTGCAGGAGATTAATCCTGTCACAGGACGCTTGCCGACTATGACAGTCCTGTGTTGAGGAGGCAATTATTTGGAGATAAAATTTTGTTTACTTGCTGTAGTCTGATAAAACCTCCCTTTGGGAGCATACTTAAATGTAGAGATGTATAAAATATATATTATTTTGTAACAGGGATGGGCAGTATTTCAAATACATGTATTTAAAATACATATTTGAAATACAAAATACTACTTTGTATTTTGTATTTAAATACCTTAGAAAAAAGTCTTGTGTTTTCAAAATACGTTTTGCCAATCAACCTCTTTATTAGATTGCTGGATTTCCTGTATCAACTAGTTCAGACAAGCCACTTCCATGCATGTCAGCTGCAGCTGTATAACTCCATCTAGAATTGGGTAATGACATTTGCTGGATTGCTGTAAGGAATATGAATAATTCTGCCTTCGTGTGCTATCAAAATGTCCTATTTCCAATTTCAGAAGTCCTGATTACAAGCATGTCACATTCAAGTGCTTTGCTGTTGGAAAGAGTAGGAATCGCTGAGGACACCAGGTTTCCTGGGAAAATTGCATTAAAGCCAAAATCGTAGATATTTAAGATATTTAATTTGGAATAAAATGTAGCATCCCATTTGTTGACAACTATATCATCATTCTATTCACAGTGCTATCTTTACAGTTAGCTTGTTGATGATTCGGGATTTTCAGTCAAATATGCTGTTTTGCTGTGTATAAACCATACAAAATGCTTGAAATGGTTACTGCACTACTATGTGCATGACTAACTATAAACAAGGTGATCTTGCTTTTGTGGGAAAAAAAACATACCTGTCCCGCAGGTAAAAAAAAGCACTAGCAAGGGAACAAAGCATTAGCACTAGTCAATCTTGTTGGTCAGATTTAGGTTTTATCAAATAGTTAGTCAAATGTGTTCATTAAACTTTAATCATTACTGCTTGGTATGGTGATATGACAATATGTATGTCAGCAATGATATAAAGTGTAAATCGATTGAACTTTTTCTATATCGTTTATATCTGTGGAGCTTTTAGTGGGCAGGAGCTATTGACACGTCAGAGCGATAAAGAAACATGGATAAATGAGTAATAAGCAGCTTTCTGTGTGTGTGCCCTAAGACAAAGATAACTATAATGCTAATAATAAAGATATACACTTAAAAAAAAAAATCTAAGGGCATACTCACACTAGGCATAGTTACCTTGTACTAAAACCCAAGCACGGTTGTCCTTTCGCTAACAGACAGATATCACAGGATTATTACAGAGGCAGCTGAGGATAATGGTGGAATTTGCAGCTTTACTCACAAACTACAATACATGTTCATCAATAAGATGAGAACCAGACCCATTCTAAATCTAAATGTACTTAAATTAAATTGATTGAAAAGTGTGATATACAAGTAGTAATAAAGAATTTTTCTGTCATAATGACAACGATAGCGAATATAAAAATATTAAATTAACTGTTCCATGCTCCGGTGCGGTTAGCGATTACACTACATGCGTACCGCACCCCAGCCACCTCTTCAAGTGGGCCAGGACACGGTTAAACGAACCACACTGGACACTGTACAGAGCAGACACACTTGTGAAATGAACTGGACTTTGGGGGTCGATCGTGCTCAAGCATGGATCAAATCGCCTAGTGTGAGTACATCCTAAATCTAAGTGAATAGAAGATAGCACACCACAACTATAACCATAACAGCACAAAAATGATGAATAATAAAAACATTGACAGCCAATCTGAATCATTTCTGCTTGCGCTTGAGCATTTAAAGTGACCGATGACACAACTGCATTGTATAATTATAATACACTAATATAGTTATCTTTATAATTATCGTTCTTGGTGTAAACAGGCCTTAATAGCGTTACTTCACTGGATGGCCAATTTCACATGTGTTTAGAGTATTTTCAAAATACAAAATACTGAATTTGTATATAAATACATTTTCCTACACAGTATTTTGTATTTTTATTTTAAATACATTTTTATTTATTTGTGCCCATCTCTGTTTGGAAATTTATTGTAAATTTTTTCAAGTAACTTTTTTTTTCTCCAGCTTTTTAATAGTTTTATTTACTATATATACTATACAAATAAAACCATATATATATATATATATATATATATATATATATATACACACATGCACACAATTTTTATAATATATACAGTACAGTAAAAAAGAGGGTCTTTAGGGTTTGCCCAAACCTTATTTAGTGTCTGAGACTCGCCGGTACTGCCACGCGAGCATGAAGTTTTGCTGTCCCAGCGCGCGCACACACCCCTTTCTTTCCATCTATGCGTCTGCTCTGTTCAGTGAGCGGTGGAGAGGAGCAGCGCTTTCAGTTAAACACAGATTGTTGCTTCTCTAGTTGTACATGCAAGTGTAGCTGAAATCACAGCACAGCTAATGTCATTATCTTATGTGTATTTGATTTTTATCAAATGACGGCTCGATTATCAGCATTTTTGTGCAGATTAACATCTTGGAATGTTGGAGATCTGGTTATGTCTTAATGGGTCACGTTTCAATCAGTTTTTAATATTGTCTGACAACAGAAACAGTCAAATATATCAATGAAAACATTTTTATTGAGAATTTAGCTTCATCAAAATACAGTAAGTGACACAGAGAGGCAAATAATAATAATAAATGTACATTTTGCATGTTCAGAAGGGAGCTGCCCTGTCGTGTAAAAATGTAAACCGGTTTGTGTAAGTAAATTGCTCAGTGCAAGGAAAGAGAAGTAATGGGAACTTCGTGTTTCTTTGTTCATGTGTCTAATAGACATGAACAAGATAAAAACATCTATGATCTTTGAAACACTTCAAGTCTTCATGCTCTATATTGACTATGGTTTCAATTATAATAAACATAGATTTGCATAAAGAATCCATATTTGTCCATGCCTATTCTGATTAGAGTATTAAAAACTTGAAAAGTATTAATTTAAGGTACATGTAGGACACATAAAAATGTGCGATTAAGTTGCGATTAATCACAAGTTAACTCATGACAATCATGCGATTAATCCCAATTTAATTTTAATTTTTTATTTTTAATAAATTTCGCAATTTTTCAATTTTATGTTTTCTTTTTTATTTCAGTTTAGTCAGTTTGTTAGGTGCTTTTGTCATTTTTTGACAAATTTTAGTTTAAATTAAAGATTTTAGTTTAACTTTAATATGTGTAAGTTTGTAGTTTTAATAATCTTATTACTTCAGAATAAATTTAGTTCACTTCAAGGCAACATTTCTAATTAATTTTATATTTTTTCATGTAAAATTTATATTTTATTTTAATTTTATTTGACTATATATTTTATACAAATTAGTGTGTGTTTATGTGTGTGTGTGTGTGTGTGTGTGTGTGTGTAAACTTTTCTTCACTGTGGAATCTTCAAAGTAGTTTGTATTGTATTATTTTCATTAGCGTTTTTATTGTTACTTGAAATCTGTTTAATGTTTTCTCTGTAAATTACTCTTTGAGAACTTCTTTCAACTCTTCCTGTCAGTGTATTCTTTCTTCATCACATAGTGGCATAATTGTAAGTTCACACATAAAGAGATCTGTTGCTTCTTGGACTGTAAAGTGGAAATTTGACATAAAGTAATTTTGAGCTCTCACACGTCTGCTCCACTTACACAAATCAGATGTTCTTTGTATATGAAGTCAATGATTGTTCACTGTGAGGAATACCATTCTAAAGCGCTTATCTGCCTTCTCACTTCAATAGTAAGTAACTCTTGAATGAAGCAGTAGCACTGGCGCACAAAGGCTGGTATGTATTCAGGACATGCTGCTCAAAGGCCTAATGTCTTAGACTCTATGCGTATTACGAAGTGTCCCCAGATTTATGGGCACACAGAGATCCCACCAATTGGGGACTGAGCCCTCTGGGATGGGAGGCAAAGATTGGGCTCATCCCTACCATGCTATCATAGCATCTAAACACAAGTCGGCCATAAATTCGATAAATTTATGCTATAGTGGTGTTGTGTGTCTTTTTTTCTGTGGGCGTTTGATAAAGGTTTTAAAAATATAGCTTGTACTATATTGATGTGCAGTAAAATATTAGCTTGCGCGATGGATTGTTGTGTTGTTGTTTTTTTTGCTGGACAGTTGAATTGAAGAGTTGCACCCAGTTTGATAAACATTTTACAATTTGTGAATTTTGTTTATTTGTATCATCATGCAAATTTTAACCACAAATCTTTTTGTTTGCCACCTTTCTTGTCATGTGACTTCACAGGGTATCTGTCCCTCCCCTGTGTCCACGACAACTTAAATGAAGACCTGCGATGTCCTGACACTGGCGTCCACCTCTCTAGACAGGTAAGGCCTCATGCCACTTTTGTACCCATCTATCAATAAGGATCCAAGGTTATTTGACATCTGAAAAGAAAATCAATTTGCTTCCTGTACAGTGACGAAAATGATACCAAACCCTATGCTTGAACTCAGAAATGTGTCAGTAGGTAATCAATTGTTCTTACTTTTGGGTCATAACAAGCATTACTGATTAAGTTACAATGCTGTTCAGTTTAATATGATATTAAAGTGAGACTACTATTTCAAAAAAGTAGCTTGTAGCAGTATTTAGGTTTTTGAGCAAATCTTTAAATGAACAAATCTTTCTGCAGTTTCTCCTTTTTAAGTGCCAATTTTAATACCAAAAATAAATAATTTAACTAATTGGTTTAGTGGACGATTCAGTGACTCGCTCATAAATAAACAACAAACAAATCATTCTAATGTGCCTCCCTTTAAATTTTTTTTTTTACAAATATTAATTAAAAAACAACAATTAATTGGTTTAGTGTATGATTCAATGACTTGCTCGTAACTAAATTACAAACAAATCTTTCTAGTGATTGAATCATTGTAAAGCTCCTCCCTTTTTTAAATGGCAAATTTAATTACAAAAAAATAAACAAAAAATAACCTAAATAAATATATAAAATTATGATTTGGTTTAGTGAATGATTTTGTGACTTCATCATAACAAAAATATTTTAAGTGAATGAATCGTTCTAGAGTTCCTCCTTTTTTTTAAATGTGACAATTTTAATACCATAAATAAATGAATAAATTAATGAATGAATGAAGAGATAAATATATAAATAAATAAGGTTTAGTGAATTGATTCACTGACTTACTCATAACTAAATAAACGCCAATTTTAATACCAAAAATATGAATAAATAAAATATAATAAAACATGTAATGCATATGTTTATTGAATGATTTAATAATTTGCACATGACAAACACAACAGACATAGTGCTGTAACATGCAGAAAGTCAATGAATTGAGGAACAAATCTGAATAAATCAAAAGAGTAATTAAGTTGAATCAAAATCCCAATTACTTGTACACTGTTACAATCAAAAACGTTTTTATTTAAGATAAAATATTTTTATAAAATATAACACCAGATTAGTTATTATTTACATGTTAGTTATTTATTCAACATTGTTTGCAACCTATTATTGATTTGAAGCATCTTAAAATCACTGGGATGGTCAAAAAATTATATAATAAAAAAGTAATTGAGAATCATCTTCACTTAAAAACATGGTACAGTGAGAGGAAGCAGAGTGATGATCAAAGACAGCAGCCCTCTGGTGGCCAACAAAAAAATGATGTCCCTATCTGTTGGGTCAGACTGGTAGATTTGTTATTACACTCTAAACTTCTGATTGCATTTCATAAAATGACTTCCCTCTCATTATGTCATACTTCAGCTTCACATACTTTGTGTTCGTTTGGGTGGTCTCTGTCTGGTCTGAGAGATAATAAGTTCTGACCATTGCTGTTCCCTTTTTGCTAACTGTAAACAGAAATCTAATACCAGAGTATACATAATTTTATTCACACTTGAGGCTTCACATGGACATTTCCAGATTCCCTGTGGTGTGAATCAATTTGAAGTGTACACAGTGCATGAGGCACCCTGTCACGGTCAAGGTCACAGGCCCGGTTCCTGCTTGAGAAGTGAGGAGAGGAGAGGAGAGCAGGGCGGGGCTTACTGATAATTGGTAGTTTGGTGTGAACCGGCATTCTGTCATAGTGCGACCCATCCCATGATGCAAGAGTCATGATCACTCTCAGCTGTGAGACTGCAGTCTGTTCACACTCTTACCCGGTCAGATGCTCTCCGGCACTGAGACCTCCACATGTTGAATCCATCTGACTCTCAAGTATTATTTTTTTTTTTTCTCAATCAAGTTTGCCAAACTGTCCACCTTAGAAAACGTAGCATAGGTTTTTTTGTTGTTACGTTTATTTTATTTTATTTTTCAAACAGGTTTACTCCTTAAGTTAATGTTGTTTCGCATTGCTCGAAAATCAGATACATTATTATAATATTTATGTATTATTGTTTTTGGTGTTGTTTGTTTTGTTGTTTTGATTTGTTTTGCTTTTTTGTTTTTCATCTTCATTTTTATTTTTTTAAACACTTCACACTTTAGCTAATATTGCTGTGTCAGAATACTCAAAATTGAGAGAAATTATTTTATTAGTTAATTTATTTTCTTTTTCTTCTTTCTTTCTTTCTTTCTTTCTTTCTTTCTTTCTTTCTTTCTTTCTTTCTTTCTTTCTTTCTTGTTTTGTTTTATGTTTTATTTTACTTTGTTTGTGTGTCTTCTTATTTTTTATTTTATTTATTTTCTTCAAGCATGTTTCACCCTTTGCTAATGTTGCTTTGACGGGATGCTCAAAATCTTTGGGGATGAGCAATTATTTTATTTTACTTCATTTTACATGTATTTTCTTCTTCTTTATTACTTTCATTAAAAAAAATATTTATTACTTTTGGAAAGTATTTATCACAGCATTATTTGACCCAGAGGAGGACTGGCGGACAGGCAAGTATGCTCTTAAATGTAACGAGAGCTCTCTTGTCCTTACTGCACTGTAGCAGGTGGCCCAGTCAGCAACCCCTGAACATGGACTACAGCCCTTCTAGAACTTACATGAACTTCCGCCAGTGTGTCAATCACTAAGTGAGTGGCAGGGCTTCCTGTTTTGGCCGTGTGAGGTTACACATCCTGGCAGGGGAGCTGCTGTCAGCCACAGGACCTCGTGCTAGTCGTGTCTACACACACACACACACACACACACACACACACACACACACACACACACACACACACACACACACACACACACACACACACACACACACACACACACTTGTTCAGCCTCACAGGGATCTCCTCACTTGTGGGCTCTTGACACACCAGCGGAGGTGCTGCACTGAATCCTGTTTTACTTCACACCTTCATGGGGCTGTCAGGACTTCTTTCCCGGTCACACGAGAGGTCAATCATGCTTCAGTCAAAACTAATTAAACATTTTTTTGTGCCAAGAGAAAGAAAACACCTGAATAATTGCTAGTCTCGAAAATATTTTTAAATGAACATTTTGTCCTTGTTTGTTGTTTCTCCACATATATTTTATTTATATATATTTATATACTTACGTTTCATCTGGCTGCATGTTTTATCTTTTTGCATGTGGCATATAAATCAGATATCATACATTAGATTTGAAACCCTTATATTTGGAAGTTTCCCCAATTGTATTCATGGCAGAGTGGAGACTGGACAGGATAAGCTGTGGGGATAGGATTAGAAGGCAGCCATAGTTTAAAAAAATCGAATCGTTTTAATATCTGAAGTGAATATCTAGATTAAGTAACTAGATGCCCTCCAGCTTTTAAAGACCTTTGGAAAAGGTTCTTTGCACCAAATGTTCTCATTTACTGAACATTTACTGAAAAAGCTACGACAGTGTGCATGACATTGTCTATCATTTGGACATTTATTAATGGACATCAATTTGGACATCCTAAAAACAGTCTTAAATGTTCTGGAAATCCGTAGAGATGTGAAAAACAAGTCAAGTGATCAGCAGTGTGATCATAGTCTAGGATATGACTGATTGACTTCACGGCTCTTCTCTTAATCCAAATGCTGACCAATTAGCCTGTTTTAAACAGCATTTGATTGGATCAATGAGGCCTAGCTCCTCAAAGACTTGCTAAAGAGTTTATTTCCTCTAAAGGTCAGATTATTGCTGTTGCTGATGAGTGACAGTAATTAACCGGCACTGCCCCTTTTTGGTATCTTTTTTTTGTACAATTTTCATCCCTATTTTCCTTGAGCTAAATATGTATATATATATTTATTTATATATTAATGGATTTATGTTATGTTTATGATAGTGCTGTTAAAGTAATGCAAATTACTTTTAAACAGCACTAATTTGATGCACAGTGTTGCCAACTTAGCAACATTGCAGACCCTTTAGTGATTTTTTTCCCTTCAAAAAAGCGTCCGAACCTTATTTAGTCTGAGAATTGCCGGTACTGCCGCGCGAGGTCTTGCTTTCCCAACGCGCGTACACATCTCTCTCTCTCTCTCTCTCTCTCTCTCTCTCTCTCTCTCTCTCCTCTCCCTCCTCCCGCCTCTGCTCAGTTTCTGTTCAGCACACAGCAGAGAAGAGCAGCGCTTTAATTCAGTTGACCACAGATATTATGTTGCTCGCTTCTCTAGTTTTATATGCAAGTACAGCCGAAATCACAGCACAGCTATTGTCGACGGCTGGATCTTTTCTTTGTTTTGTTTTTTTTTATTCATTTTTAATATATATTTATATGTATTTTATATGTGTATATACATTTTTATTTATTTATATTACACGCACGCACGCACGCACGCCCACACACACACACACCCACACACACATATATATATATTGCCACGGTTCGCAGGTCTGTGGATTCCTTCTCTGTTTGTGTGTGTCTGTATTTGTGTGTGGTTGCTGTCACCTGCATTGCTGGGCAACTCATGATTGCTGATTAGCGATCAGGGTCAGCTGGTGCTGATCAGCTGCACCCTTTATATTGAGTTGTTTGTTGTTCATTCCTTGTCGGATCATTGTTGCTCACTCTCGTTTCCTGTTCAGTGTTCTCCTGAACTCTTTCCAGAGTTTTTCCGAGCTTTTACTGAGGAACTTAGCTATTCTCTCTGGAAGATGGGTTCTTTATTTTTTGCTGTCCATGATCTCAGTCTGTTGCCCATTGTAGTCCCTGCGCTGCTGAGGACTTTATCTGCACCTACTGTTTTTCCTGTCATCTTTATGCTGTTGCCATTTTGGTCTTCAGAAAATAAACTTTTGTGCACTTGCAACTGAATCTCAAGTCTTTTCCTGAAATACCCTGACATATATATATAGTGGATCTGTATTTATTTTTGTAAAATAAACATATAGATCCATTTTATGTTTATGGATCAGTGTTTTTTTTATCAGTTATTTTTTATTCATTTTTTATTTACATTTACATGTATTTTTATGTGTATGTGCATCTATATATATATATATATATATATATATTATTTTTTTGTTTTTGAAAAATACAATTTACAAGCATATAAGAAAAATCTACATAGTACATAAAAGCTAAAATGACAAACGTATTTAACAAAATGACTAAATGTGAATTAAAATACATGTAGCTTTTCCCTCACCATTGTAACGTGCTGCTTTTTCAAGGTTCTTTTCAAAGTGACTGGCAGCCTTGTCACCTGACCTGAATACAGAGCGCAGATTTGCTAAAATGGACTTATTGGCTTCTGTTCATAAACAACAATGTCGCTTGTCGGCTTCTGCAGTAAAACGTGAACTCGTGATGCCTTGAATGTTGACAATACCGTCTTTTTGCCAAAATATGTTTAGGGTACAGATCGCACTATATGTGGAGAATAATGCATTAATCCACAGCAATCAGTTAATATATATATATATATACTAACTGGTTGCTGTGTATTAATTTATATTATAAAAATATCACATATATTCAACTTTTTTTCCACATTTTAGCACAGGAATGTTGAACCGTCAATCCCACTGACAATAGACAAAAATAAAGAGGCATTTAGCTGAAAAACAATGACAAATATTTAAAACCTCAGAGTGCAGATGGACTCACCTCTCCCACACTCTTTGAACCGCCAGCCAGAAGACCATTGTTTCACCTGAAACAATTTGTATTGAATCCTCGCCATGTTGTCTTTTTATTCTGGCTGTCCGTCGGGACCTGAGTGTTAATATGCCATCACCACAGCTCACATCCTCGTTAGACACAGCAACCGAAGAGGTTTCCTCTGGCTTGGGGGCATCGCCAGCAGGACACTTGCTCCAACCAATCTATCAGCGACGAGAGGAAGAGCAGCGCAGGACTGTTATGTCACTTTGGAACGGCCACCTGAGCTCCTGTGACTAACTCCGCAGGAAGAAAGAAGCCAGACCGCAAACATTGGCCACTTTAGATCAAGAAGGCCCATTGAGAGAGGCTACTCTGCAGACATTGTTTGTTGTGGAGACTGTTCTCCTTTTACAACCACATCTTGTAAAGCGACAGTTCACCCAGTAATGGCGATCCATGTGTATTTTTCCCTAAAAATACATGTGTTGTTGTGAATGGAAGAGATAAAGTGAAAAATGGAAATGGCCATCCTGGTGTCATCGGTACGGAGATGCGATGTTCATTAATTGTCACTTTGGGAATCTAAATCTGCTCATCTGCACCTCTTTACCCTGGTGCTGAATGTACTGTGTGGTCGGGCGTGTGATGGACATTTCCATTGTGATGTGGGTGGATTGGAGAGTGACACCTACTTCCACCCCCATTGGAGAGGAAGTTCCTATCAGAACACAACAGGAAAAGAAAAAAGGAAAACAAGCTGACATCTTTTCACTGATGAAGTCACTTCCTACAGGCCCGGTTGTGACCCTAGTCCAACCACCCACCTACTACCCAGACTTGAATTTGAGTTATGTGGGATGTTTTTGCAGCTAAAGCTTTTAGATCTGTGGCAGATCTTCATGTTTTCTGCATTTATGATCTATGTTGGCTTTTGAAGCAAATAGTACCCTCATAAACTGCAACCTTATAACCCAAAGGTCTTGCGTTCAGATGCTGGAAGGGCTGACCAGAAAGTTGCTGACCTCCTTTGTTTTCATTGTGTCCTTGCAACATGGTACTTGACCCCAGGTCACTCAAGGAGGACCATTCATGTTGTAACGTGACTGTAAGCCACTTTAGAGCAAAACATCTGAATTAAATTACATTTCAAGGATAGTTAAACAAATTGTTTGATTAAATGTAAATAAATAGACAATTAATTGTATTTATATAAAATAATACATAATATTAATGCATTAAAACTAGTGTTGTCAAACGATTAATCACGATTAATCGCATCCAAAATAAAAGTTTTTATTTACACAATATATGTATGTGTACTGTATTTGTAATGTATATATAAATATTCAAACATACAGTACATAGTTTATAGTCCATATATTATTTAGATCCATTACACAGAGTGAAATATTTCAAGCCTTTGTTTCTTGAAATTTTGATGATTATGGCTTACAGATAATGAAAATCCAAAATTCAGTGTCAGAAAATTTGAATATTACATAAGATTAAAAAGTAAATTTTAAACAGAAATGTCAGGCTTCTGAAAATATGTTAATTTCTCTGCACTCAATACTTGGTTGAGCCTCCTTTTGCATGAATTACTGCATCAATGCGGCGTGGCATGAAGGCGATCAGCCTGTGACACTGCTCAGGTGTAATGAAGCCCAGGTTGCTTTGATAGCAGCCTTCAGGTCATCTGCATTGTTGGGTCTGGTGTCTCTCATCTTTCTCTTGACAATACCCCATAGATTCTCTGTGGGGTTCAGGTCAGGCGAGTTTGCTGGCCAATCAAGCACAGTAACACCATGGTCACTGAACCAGCTTTTGGTATCTTTGGCAGTGTGGGCAGGTGCCAAGTCCTGCTGGAAAATGAAATCAGCATCTCCATAAAGCTTGTCAGCAGAAGGAAGCATGAAGTGCTCTAAAATGTCCTGGTAGATGGCTGCGTTGACTGTGGACTTCAGAAAACACAGTGGAGCAACACCAGCAGAGGACATGGCAGCCCAAATCATCACTGACTGTAGAAACTTCACACTGGACTTCAAGCAACATGGATTCTGTGCCTCTCCACTCTTCCTCCAGACTCTGGGACCTTGATTTCCAAACTAAATGCCAAATTTACTTTAATCTGAAAAGAGGACTTTGGACCACTGAGCAACAGTCCAGCGGTCTCATCTATATATGTTGCGTACGCACAAAATGAGCATTTAATATGCGTAAGCAATTTTCCATGCACATATCAGGATTTATAAAAAATAAACTTGGCGTAAATGTACTCACCGTACGGACATTCTTGACCATGCGTACGAACACTTTTGGAGTGAGAAGTAATGAAGTAAACAATTTTAAACTTTGTTTTCATTTCGATATGCATTTACAATAAATATTCCACTCTCGTTAATGGAGATAAGCACTGAAATTACAAAATGTTATTACACAGAAGTTAAATAAAATAAAATTTAGACATATAGTGGATGCATTTGATCACTTTTCATGTGACATCCTATGTTTTAATGACAGCGAGGAGTGCTATTGGCGCACAATAATTAATTTTTAAACTAAACTGCAGATCTCATGTTACGATGATTTAAAAAAAAAAATTGGAGAACAATGATCATGATGTGCACTTACTTCGATATTATGGCGGACAGTCCATTGTCCAGTTTAAATAGGACCAATGATAATATCTTACTGTACAACCCACTGCACTGTACTGTATCTCCAAAACATTATGAAAGATACCACTGTATTTTAGTTAAAGGACAACAGTAAGATTTTTCACATTTCCCTTTGCACATTTTTCAGTCAGACAATTGTATTTTCACTGCAAAAAATATAGGCCTATTGTATCAGCTGTTTCCACTAAAAATAGATGTTCAGCTTATGTTCACCTTATCGGCAAAACTGCATACATTTTATTTTATGTGAATTGTTTAAAACAATTGAAATACTATAAGACCTGTGTAAAAGAATGAGATCAACTATTTTAAACCGTTTTGTTTTTATGGATATTTTCATTATGAAACGTAACAAAGATACTGGATCATTTTTAGCAATACAAATAATGTGTAGGCTATGGGCCCAAATGGAATTACAGTCAGGATCTCATATTTCCTTAATGTCTTGTACCTTTGACACGTGGATGGGAATATGCATGGAAATGATATGCAAATGAGGTTATGCATAGTAAAACTAGGCGTTGCAAGCTCCATGTATGGTGATTTCTGGGAGGAGTCAGGGTGGAGATGCACATACGCACAATCTTCCCCTGACTGGGATTTATAAAGGGATTTTTGCGCAGGTTCAGGCATATGCACGGTTTTATAAATGTGAAAAAATTCACACGTATGCAAAATCAAGCTTCTGTGCATACGTACACTTTTAGGATGAAATGTACGGAGAGTTTTATAAATGAGACCCCAGTTATTTTTCTCCTTAGCCCAGGTAAGATGTTTCTGACAATGTTTCTGTTTCAGAAGTGGCTTGGTAGCCCTTTTCCTGAAGATGTCTGAGCGTGGTGACTCTTGATGCACTGACTTCAGCTTCAGTTCACTCCTTGTGAAGCTCTTTCAAGTGTTTTAATCGGCTTTGCTTGACAGTATTCTCAAGCTTGCGTTAAACCTTGTTGCTTGTGCACATTTTCCTACCCAATTTCTTCCTTCCAGTCAACTTTGCATTTAATATGCTTTGATACAGCACTCCTTGAACAGCCACCCCTTTCAGTAATGACCCTCTGTGACTTACCCTCTTTGTGGAGGGTGTCAATGATCGTCTTCTGAACCATTGCCAAGTCAGCAGTGTTCCCTATTATTGTTAAAGAACAAGATATACCCACAATTTATACTGTATGGATGGTCATTTATTGAAACTCAAATGTAAATATTCTAATATTTTATCTATATATAATATTTTATATCTAAAATCTCAGAATGTTTCATCATTTTTCCTGGAATTCAGGAATTTTATCCTGGCACTCCCAGTCACCCAAATGGAGTTCACTCAAGGTCACAGCAGTTGCTAAACAATTATGAAACATTCAGCATTTGCGTCAAATTAGTGACAAAAAGGACAACGCAGTTTCACTTAAATTTTGGCAAGCGCTGTGTCAACAGCTCAGATGTTTCTCAATTATCACTTTTGTCTGTTTGTGAAATCGATCTGTTAGCGCCGTGTGAAGTTCTTGCCAACAAACAGCTGGGACAAAGAGAGGGAAAAAAAGATGCATCCGTTCATGTTGAGAGTATTTTCCTGTTTAGACTGAAATGCAGGTCAGCAGTTTGAGATAACAGGACCACGCTCTCATTTAGACCTGAAACATTTAACATCCCTCTCAGAAGTCCTACAGACGTCTGGCTCAATAGATACAGATTAGACTAATGCTTAATTAAACAGCTGGCGGTCCCATAGAGCGCTGCTGTTGTTAGTGGTGAGCTCGTGGCGGGCTCTGGGTGAAGTCATTAGAACCGCATGCCAGACCCTAGATGAGCGCTACCGCTGCTCTCTCCTGGCTCATTGAAGATGTTCCCCCTCCACATGCATTCATTATTCATGAATGCCATATTTTAGTCTGACGTGTATATCAAAGACAGCGTTTGGTTTCTGATCTCCCCATGTGTCTCCAGCGCTGGCCAAAAGAAATTCTTAAAAATGTCTCTTATTTCAAATAATATTATCTAATTTACGTTTATCACTCACTCGAGAAATAGCTTTATCTTTAGATGTTACTTAGAAAAAACTTGTCTGTAGTATCTAGTCAAACTGACATACTTAAAATAACAAAATTAAATGTAAATGTGCATATTTAAATGGATATTTCTGTTCCCAAATTTAGAGCTCTAGCATAGCACAGTCAGCTCCCTTTAAAGGTAGTATGTTAATGTAATCTAAAGAATTACTTAAAGGGATAATTCACCCCAAGATGAAAATTACCCCATGATTTACTCCCCCCTCAAGCCATCCTAGGTGTGACTTTCTTGTTTCAGACAAATGCAATCAGAGTTATATTAAAAAAAGATCCTGGTTTTCCAAGCTCTATAATGACAGTGAAAGTGGCTGAGATTTTGAAGCCCCAAAAAATGCATCGGTGTTTAATAAAGGCCTTCTGAAGTGAATCGATGCATTTGTTTAAGAAAAATATCCATATTTAAAACTTTATAAACCATAATTTCAAGCTTTCTAGAGTGGAGTTCAGTGGATGATGTAGGTGTAGCATAAGCTCTGGTGAGAATATGTTAGTCCCATGAGAACCAAGTTTTGTTTACAGCAAAATAAAACCCGTTTTCTCTTGGCTTATTTTTTCTTTACAAATCCTTGTTTTGTACTTCTAACTTGTGACTGGTGTTTTGTTTTATCTTTTGTGCTTCCGTGTTCATCACAGCCTACATCCTTCGTCAACCTCTGGAACACCACTCTCTTGTGAACGCGTGTACAACAGTTAGCGGAAGCTAGTGATTATGGTTTCTAAAGTTTTAGATATGGATATTTTTCTGACACAAATGCATTAATTCACTTTACAAGGTCTTTAGTCACCCCTTGAGCCATGTGGAGCCCTTTTTATGATGGATGGATGCAGTTCTTTGGGCTTTAAAATCTCAACCCACATTCACTGCCATTATACAGCTTAGGATAGCCAGGATATTTTTAATATATTTCCGATTGCATTCATTTGAAAGAACACCTAGGACATCTTAAAGCTGCAGTCCGTAACTTTTGTCACGCTAGCGGTTAATAAACAGAACTGTGTGTCTTGTGGAAGAACATTGTAGCCGGAACTACTTCTCTCTGTTTATGTCTGACAAATCACGCCATGTTTGAAAAGATGTATCTTCAAAAACCGAAATAAAGCATTCTACATTGACAGCAACTGTGCACATCAACGAATAGTGCTCATCTGTGACTCACATTTGATTCCAGTGAGTTTGACATTAGCACATTGCTAAGCTAACAAACTAATTGTACAGTATGCACATATTTAAAGAGATGTTTCTCTTCCAAAATCTAGCCATTTGCTTAGTCAGCTCCCTTCAACTCTATCATATTCAGTGTCATGTAATTTCAAAAGTTGCTAAACAGAATAGTGCTCTTCTGTGACTCGCATTTAATTCCAATAGTTTAACATTAGCATGTTGCTAAGCTAAAGCCTCTCTAATCAGCATAAACTCAAATGTTGGGACAATTATTAGTTATTTTTAACTTAAAAATAAGTTAACTTAACATTTTTCCAATCAAATTAAATACCCCTATTTTGTCTTCACCAGTCATGTCATGTTTCTTGCAATGCATTCTGGGATGGTAACTTGCAATGTTGCCTTAGCATTTGGCTAAAACAAGGTACCTCGTGTGTAATGCTATAAAATGTGTTATAAAAAGGCCAGTTCACACAGCACCCAAGATCTAGAGATGTATTTTTATTACAATTAAAAAAAAAATTAACTTGAGCTTCACAAGTTGAAAACATGATGTCATTTGCGAAACGTTGTAAAAGACACAAGTTTCAAATGCAGCGTTTGCAGTGTTTACATTGGAGAAATTATGGAAAAGTAGCGCAGTGGAATACAAAAACTTTGAGTACCCTAAGCAGGTACTGTAGATCGCTAGGTTTTAGAATAGAGTTGTAATAGGTTTTATGAGCTAAACATCTAAAGAAGGTGTCAATTTTAAATGTTATATTGTTTGTTTTTTATTACAATTCTTTTTCAATTGCTAACAAGCGTTTACCAATACTTAAAGTACTTTTTCTAAACTCTTAGCACAGCACCACACCTACATCACACAATTAGCCAATTAGTAAATTTCCTGGCCAAAACCACATTTTGTTAAATAAATAAACAACTCTACATTTAAAAATGCTGAATAATTTTTTCTACTTATACTAACTCTATCAAAACACAACAAACCCGATTCCAAATCAAGTCATTCGGTCAAAATATTGGCACTGGTTTTCTGTCCAATAGAAACATAGTGCATAGACTGTCAAAATTATAACAATCAATTAAAACTGCATTACTTGTCATGTCTCAGTGCTACCTGAATTACACAAGGGTGTAGTTTTGGTTTAAACATTGGGGGAGTTGAAGTGGACCCCGGGTCATGCTTCCTCTTAAGGTTTATTGTTTGTTTGTTTATTTAATGCAGTGATGGGCATTAGCGTCACTTCTCATTAGCGTGGTGGTAGCATCGCTGCTTTCTGAGTCAAATAGCTTTTCAGTAGCTAAGCTCTTTTTTTGATCAAGTAGCGCCGGTAGCGTCAACAAAAGCTAACGTTACATTATCCAAAGAAAGCATTCTGAAACTTGAGCTCAAATCTGAAATATAACTTCTACGGGTCACTGATCCTGGATCAGTAAGTGACCCCACAGACACTAAACCTCGTAATGCCATTGGCTCCTCAGACTGTCTTTCAAACCTCATTATTCCTCCCGCCTCTCTCGTGAATGAAGTGCGACGCATTTTGGAGCATCTCAGCTTGTTTGCCATCTGAAGTTAAATAAAGGACTGTTGATTCATAAGTACAGCAGTTTCTTTACTCAAAAAACGCTATTTATAAAGGCTAATGCTTTTATTGTTTTATTTGAGGAGCGGAGAAAAGTTTGTTAGTCTAGCTGTTGTTAAGTTACAGCCAAATAGCTTGTGCGAAGCACTGAATCTTTTCAAAATGTGATACTTTGGCCAAATAACATAAAAAAACTGAACATCCACAAAATGACAGAAAACTGGGGAAAACGGGACACGAGTAAAAAAAAAATACATTCACTGGTCAAAAGCTTCGTATTTGAACTTGATTTTGATTAAATGTTTTTATTAATATCTAATGACACATACAACGATGCAAATAAACGTAGCCTATCTGCAGGCCTATACATCTATATGGTAACACTATACAATACGATTTCATTAATGTTAGCTAATGGGTTATCTAACACGAGCATACAATGTATGAACATTCATTACAGTATTACATTAAAATACATTTATTACAGTAATCTTTGTTAATGTTAGTTAATGAATTTTAATGAAAGTTGTTCATTGATAGTTCACATTAGTTGTAACATTAGCAAATGTTAACAAACAACATTTGATTTTAATAATGCATTAGTAAATGTTGAAATAAACATTAAGATACATGCATTCTTAGTTCATGTTAAGTACACTAGTTAACTAATGTTAACTACTGAACCTTATTGTGAAGAGTTACCATTTATATAAATGTATCTGTATACAATAAAGCCCCAATACCAACTACTAATTGGAGGTTTCCGGCTGACAGCAAACATTTATTTTGCCTATATCACAATTTGAGGTCAATCCGGCCCTGTATATGATACTGATTAGGTTTGCAAATTGGTTTGGAACAGTTGTTGAATAAACAATTAACCTGAATTATTATGCCTGTCTATCTGCGTGACTGACAGTTTTATTGATCAACGAGAGAGCATTGACTTGGTATGATGTTGGTTCAATAGCATATATATATTTTTAAATAGTTTGGATGTATTAAACTACTTTTGCCATGTTGCTGTAGCTTAGCTTGCTACATTTCCCAGGGCTGTAGCTTTAGAGTAGTGAAGCTTCATTTAATGAAGAGTAACTGTTAGCTTAGCTCACTACATTTTCCAAGTAGCTTACCTAACACTGCTTAAATGTTTATTTTTGTAAAATTATCTTTTGTGCTATCCACCACACATGCAAATTTGGTTGATGGCCTAACTGCAATAAAATAATAGGCTAGTTAACAATTACTTGTTTACATAGGATATATTATGTATTTTATGTTATTTAGACACTTAGGCTAGTTTGACAATTCAACACGTCATGGAAAGTCAATCTAATTTAACATTTTCATATATTGATATTGTTCATTCCTTACTCCTTAACAGTTCATCAGGCTCTTAATGATATAATCTATGCCATCATTGGAATATCTGAAGGCCTTGTTTTTCCATCACTCATCATTAGAACATGTTATAATTCCAACATACATGGCCTTTGGTTACTATACAAGCTTGTTTCAATCACAGAATAAAAAAGTAAAAACAGTAATTTTGGCCTTTTTATCTCCCAATTCAGACCTATATGTGGGGCAAAAAAGTATTTAGTCAGCCACCAATTGTGCAAGTTCTCACTTAAAAAGATGAGAGAGGCCTGTAATTTTCATCATAGGTATACCTCAACTATGAGAGACAAAATAAGAAACAAAAATCCAGAAAATCACATTGAAGGATTTTTAAAGAATTTATTTGCAAATTATGGTGGACAAATCATGTTTGTGCCCATCGAGGATCAATAACGTCTGCCTCAGATAGTATTTCGATGAAAAACACGGTCAAAAGAAAGTCTTACTAGTTCGGAACGACATGTAGATGAGACAACTAATGATTGTTGGCTATTAACTATCGCTGTGAAAGCTGGAGGCATCGCCTTGCAATTAGCATGTTTTCCCTAGTCGAATTAAGCCAAGGTGCTCATGTGGGAAAATTGGATTTGAATCTGGCCCGACTCTACAAAAACACCCTGTAAACAGTTCTCAGGAGAGGTATTTCACATCTGCACATGATCTACAGCCTGTTGGTTTACACATCACACAATGTCAGTCAGAATTCCCTGGGTTGTCTGATGTTAAGCAGATACAGTGTCTCCTTTTGCGAGCGCACACACGCTAACAGTGGCGGCAGGCACAGACAATCTTGCCACAGGTCAATGACAGCTTGATGGGCTTTGCCTGGTTCTCTCTGCAGGTGACACAAAGCAGCCCTCCTCTCTGATGCATACTGAAACAGATGCACACCAGTGTTCCCCCCGGAGCTCCCTCCACGCTCTCTTTGATGGTCCCGGGCTCCGGCCCTCTGATGTGGCCCTCTTTCAGAGCGTGTCATGTTCGCTTGCAAGCACAGGGTGTCTGATATCAAGTAGCTGCTGCCAGGGAACCAGTGTTGTAGAGGAACTGAACGGTCTCCAAGGATCGACTGGCAGACTAAATAACTGTCGTTTTGCCATCAACTATCTGCTGTGTACGAACAGCTGTTTATCAGAAGAAAGCAAGGCGGACGGCCAAAGGTTCTTCAATGCTCTTTCTTCACCAAATTTCGGCCAAATGATCGACAGAGACTAATGTGCTGCATTCGCGTTACTTCTGCATCTTTATACCTCTTGGCAAATGTCCTGAAAAGGTCAAGCAGGCATGCTGGCTGTTTTGAATAAGATAATAATGAAAGAGGTGCTATTTAGTGCATTACTGCTATTTCAGTTCATTTCTTTTGAAGGTTCGTTACAATTTAAGTAGATTTATCAACCACGTCAGTGTATGCTGTTGATTACCACAATGGGAGTCCATAGGGTGAGACATTGTACAAAAAACATGTTCAACACCTGCAAAGCAGCTTTTTCCAGGCTGTTACGAATGATTTTATGCTCTTTGTGGAGCAGTAACTGTATGTTATGCAGCATACACATGGTTTTGTAGATGTAGCCATGTCTACAAAGAGCATGTTTGATTTCGTTATGTTTGTCTGCTCGAACTCCTGTCACGATCATACGACCTTGAGTGACATTTCCAAGCACAAGTATTGAACATTCTGACACTTCCTATTGTCAGACCACAAAGAAACACTTGAGCATTGAATCTTGCACCTCATTGGTGGATTCACAATCAGGAAGTGACCTTGGATACACTCTCCCCTTATATTAAAAGGGGTGAATCCAGGAAGACCTTTGAAACTGAATATATTTTGTGTTTTCGCCAACAAAATATCCACATAAACCACCAATCCCAAATTCACTAAGAACACGGCTCATTTTAGCCTTGATTTATTGTTTTATTTAATTATGGTATTAGTTTTTAAAAAATAAGCAGATATTTGAACTTCTGAGGGTTTGTGTTGGTTGGTGATACAGCGGCCAGATATCTGGTTGCAGTATAAGCGCACGTTTGTTAGCATGCCATTTAGGAAGTATTATTCTTGGATCCATTGGCATGTCGTTAAGTGTTTTAGGCAACTCAGATCTCATTAACGAAGCTTCACTCTTAGTCTGGCTTTCGTTCCAACCAGTAGCGCTTAACTGCACCACATATACAATTATTACAGTTTGCAGATTTTGCAGTAATACTTCAATAATTTTAAAGAATGGGAGTCGTCTTTGTAAATGTGTTCTGGTGAGACAGTCTGCTTAGAGAAGTATGTAACTATGGGGTTCTGTTCGTACTTACTAGCCTCAAATATTTAACCATATTTACTTGTGTATAAATGAGAGTACATGTTTTATAAGTAACAATCTAAAAATCTTATTTCATTTCAAAGCCCAGATACTTCTCAAATCTGTATGAATTTCATTTTTTGTGTAAAATTCAAAAGCAGGTGTTTAAATCTTATAAAAGGACAAATAAATAAATGATAAATATGCCTATAATAATATAATTATATAATAAGGGTGCATATAATTATAATGAAATAATAATAATAAAGTATTACAATATAATATAATATGTAAATGGAGACAAGAGAAAAAAAAAAGACAAAAAGCACTATGAAAATGGTCCATATGTCTAATTTACAATATTTTAAATCCATATGAAATCATGACAGGAAATAGACCAAACATTAATTTGTTATTTACTGTCGTTCACCATACTTTTAGTATTATTTATATATTTAATTACTGCATATATGTTTTTAATAATATTTTGAATTAGCTTTTATTGTTATATTTCATTTTTTTTGTTACATTTGTAGTAATGTTGTTATGTGCTTATTTGACCAATTAGGGTTCATTTATTTTATTTAGCAATTTTTGTCATTTATTTATAATTTTAGAGTTTTACTGTTGCCAACATTTCTAATTATTGTTTAGCTTAAGTTTTTTTAATCTAATATTATATGTTTTTTATTGCTGCTTTATTTCAATTAACAAAATGTTTTTGGTGTTTTTGCGATAGGACAGATCAGAGCTGACAGGAAGTGAAGTGGGAGAGGTTCTCAAGTTAGGATTCGAACTCGGGACGGCCGTAGCGTAACGGCGCTGTATGTTGACACGCTGCCCACAAGGCTATTGACACCAACAATGTTTTCAATGCTTTACTTAATAATAACCCTGCTGCAAACTTTACGCCAAGTTTGCGTTTCTTATGTTTCGAAACCGCATTTTCTTAACTAAAAAAGAGCAGGGGTAACATTCTTCAAAACATCTCCTTTTGTGTTTCACTGAAGGAAGTAAAGGTCATCGCACACTGAAATTTTCATTAAAAATGTTTGCACGTTAAAAAATAAAGAAGACCTCACGTTGTTCAGATCGGGTCCGATTTTCTGCGTTTTCGCATCCGGAGCAAGCATTTTGATAGGAAAGGATGACGAATATGGAAAAAACACATACGGAAATTTCGGTAATGTAATAAAGTGTGCAATGACCTTAAGTTAAACGGGTTTTGACTGACATGAGGGAGAGTAGATTAAAACAGAATTAAAATGAAAGTGAGCTTTCATCATTTGCTCTATACACTCCATTGAACTCTCTTTACTCACAAAACACTGTTTTTATATCTGGGCCGTGTTCCATTGGCCGTTCCAAAGAACTGAGAGCCGAGGTATTGTTACAAATTACTCTTGGCAAAACGGCCTATCATTTGTGACAATAAGAGGTCATTTTTCACGTCTGACCTTCTGTTTGGGCTGCATTTCTGATCCTGTGTAATTATGTCTTTGTGCTTCAGAATGTGGAAATTTAATCGCTTTTACAAAGAGGCCCGGCAAACGGCAGCGGCGGAGAAAGAGTTTTAGAGGAACTACGCGACCATTTTAACAGGACAACATGTTTGAATTAGATGTTCTAGCACTGGCTCTAAATGGATTTCTGAAGTGGCTGTTTGTGAGGATTTTCAATCGGACGTAACCTTGAGTCTTTTTTATGGGAGGTCCGTCAGATTTAAGTGCTGGTATAGCATGAAGAGCCTGAATACATGCGTTTCTCTCTCTCCATCTATCTCCTTCCCCCTCTCTTCTCTCCTCTCTCCCCTCTCTCTCTGTCTGTCTGTCTGCCTCTTTTTCTTTCTGAAATTGAAAAATCTGCCTCTGAAGTTGTTGCCATTGTCTGGGTAATTAATGGAATGCTGAGAGCGAGGTCCAGGTGCTTTTTCCTCATGACTAATAAGGATAGATAATACACATTAGTGCTTTTGTGGTCCTTCTTTTTTATATATAAACTTATGTATAATACATGCATTTAAATGAAAAGACGGTGACCTTCGCTGTGTTCCGTTTCAAACCACATTTGTTTTGCATGTTGAGGTGAGGTTTAGCATAACAATCCAAGTGCTCCTATTTAATATGCATCTATTAATTTGTCCATTTCAGGAGTTGGGAAGTTTGGGTCAAGGTCTCCGAGCAGTGTTTTAAGCTGAGCTAAAAGTTTCTCGCTACAAATAACCATGGCCTGATGTTTATTGATGTGCGCTGATTATTTATAGACAGTTAATGTTTGTGTAGAAGACACAGGGCTGATTTTATTGAATAATATGTACATGGAGTTGTTAGCTGGGCTGCATAATTAATGATATGTTAATGATTATTATAAGTATGGGTTGTAGGTGACACAGTTAAACAGATAATACACCTAAAAAAAAAAGTGTGTGTATAATAAAGCACTATGAAAGCGGTCTATATGTCTATTTTAAATCATATGATTGGAAATAGACTGGAGCTTAAGTTGTTATTTACAGTCATTCACATACTTTATCAGCATCATTTTAGTATTATTTATATAGTTAGTATATATAATTACTATATATAAGATTGTATCAATATTTTGAATTAGCTTTTATTTTTTGTTTTCAGTTTTCATAATTTTGATATGTGCTTATTTTACCGATTAGGGTTAATTTATTTTATTTGATCATTTTTAGTCATTAGTCAATTTATCATTTTAGTGTTTTAATGTTGCCAAGGCAACATTTCTAATTATTGGTTTAGCTTAAGCTTTTCATCTAATATTTACATTTTGTTTTAATTCAGCTTTATTTCAATTAACGAAAACGTTTCTACTATTTTAACCCTAAAATTTAAATACACCCAAAAAAAAGGAGAAAAAAAAAACAATCGTAAAAACCAATCTTAAAAAGAAAAATCTTGAACAACACACACACGCATGCACACGCACACACACACACGCACACACACACACACACACAGAAGCAATATAATCAAAGTAAAACACGTTCATGACTATTTTTCATAACACACTTCAGTACACTGTGTACACTTCAGCAATTTGTAATAAATGTCAAATTAAGATTTACTTAAAAGTACATTTTAAATAATTTTTAACTTTTATCATATTTGAACAAAGTGCACTTATTTTGAAGTGTTGACTAACATACGAAAAGCAATTGAAGTATTTTAACTATAGTCTTTTATTTGATATTTAAAGGGAATATATATTTGATATTAAATGTGCTAAATTGCAGATTCATTGTTACAAATGTGTAATTGTAAATTTATTTAAATACACAACATAAGATTGACTTTTAATAAATTATTTTTTTAGAAATGAAAAAACTACATTGTAGTTAAATTGCATTTTTAAACTAAAATTTACAAAAAAATTTTAACTAACATTTTGAACTAAAATCCATTTGCATGCAATTAAATGTTCAACAACATTCTGAATATTCGTTTGAAGTTGTATTTGTGTTGTAAGTTCCCTT